>JAIXMO010000009.1:600000-757369 GCA_025677825.1 Helicostylum pulchrum
ACTCTGGGTCTTCGATGGTCGTTGTTCATTTTAATCGTATTGAACCAAAGAAACAAGTTATCCAGAAAAATATCTGTAAAAAGATCATCGTATCTTGACAAGACCTTGAAATCCATCAAGTTGTTTTGTTGTTGTTGAATTACTTGCATTTTTTTTTCACTTTTTGTTAAAAAAAAATTGACAGTGTTTAACTGTCCATGAACATAATTAAAAAAAGAAAAAAAGAGGAAAAAAAAGAGGATCCAAAAGAAAAAAAGAAAAACGTAAAAATAAAAAATAAAGTGGCGATTAAAACGCATTCGCGCTCGAAGAATGACGTCATTCTTTTTGTGGTTTATCTTGTTTGTCCAAGTGGATCACGTTGCCTCTAAACAGCTTTTGGCCTGTTTGCATCTGCTGACCACAAACATCTCTAATATTTATAATGTAAATTTCTTTATCTCGTCCCTTTTCTCTTTTTCTTCTTTGCAATAAAAAAATGTCTAGAACAGTAGATGAAGAAGTTCTTAAAGGATCGATCCTGCAAGTGGATTCTCCTGAACCTGCTTTACTTCGAGTAGAAACACTTGATCCAATGTAAGATAAACACCATACGTACGCGCGTAAAATGCATGTCCTAATACTTTTTTTTGTTGTAGTCGAGATTATCAAACACAATCCTGGAAAAACGGTCTTGGAAAGACGTCTCAAATATCCATTTATCCCGCTTGCAAAGACATTAGACAAGAAGGTTTCTTTTGGCGTCTATCTGAAAACGAAATTGATGCTGATTTTAACTTTCCCATCTTACTGGGTTACGAATGGTAAGAGCACACACGCATGTACAAAAAGAAAGGGGATTAAAACTTACAAAAATAAACAAAAAAATAGCACAAATATTATTTTACCAAATTCAAACCCTCGTAAATCAATTATTCATTTAAACCATCGTGGAGAAGAAGCTTCTACTACCATCAAACCCTTATTCCCTTACTCTTGGAACAGCGAATGGTAAGTTACTACCCTCTAACTAAACATTTTAATTAATATCACGTAAACAAAAGGATGACGAGCTGTAAGGTAACCAATGCGCCTGTGACAAGTCTCCAGCTCCTTATCAAACGAGAGCTCGGGACCGCTCAGTTCTCGGTGGACAAGGTCTCTAACGAAAGCAGCGAAACGGGCCGAAAGTTAATTCTTAGTGCCTTTTATTTAGTCTATGTGGTCGATGGTAATGTACGTATCGGTGTCGACGAGAACAGCCCTCAGGGGTATAATGGTGTCTTGACATCTGGACAGACCCTTTACATTGAACGTGATGAAGATGCGAGTCCTACCAGTATGCTGATCCAAGCATCTGATACTACCGGTGCTGTTGGTGACCGTGATCTAGGTAACTTTGTACTCGTATGCTACTGGGTAATACCCCTCAACTAACTCTTTTTTTTTTTTTTTTTTTTTTTGGTTAGATGCTACGGTGGTAACAATTCAAATCACGGAAATCAAACCAAAAGGTGCTCCTTCTACTATCGGTACCACACTTTCAGACTACTTTGCTTTGCAAACCAATCACTATTCAGCAGCCAATACACCTGCTGCGCCAGTGACCTCGTACCCTTCTACGCCTAGCGCTGGGTTAGCCACGATCCAGCCCGACGACGATGCATCGAGTCGTCGCCGTGACCCGCGACGAAAAGGATCACTGGTGGTGTATGACGACCAGCCGTACTGGAACCTTCCGCAGAACGCAGCACAGCGTATGGCAGCTCAAGAAGCCAACGCATCTGCATCGTCTATCCCCGTTTCCTCCGACGACATCGGTGGAGAACTAGCTACTTCTTTAAAAAAGACAGAACCGTCCGTGAAGGAAAGTATTGGTAAGATGGAGTCCAGTCAAATCTATGAACCTCCCACCTTTGATTTTTTGAACCAGGATACCGACGTGCCTCCCCCCGTTGTACGCGATCGGTTAGTGGTGGAGGATTTTCCAAAGCATAGTATTAGTACGGCTTGGATTAAGATGGTGAAGCAAGGTTTAAGTGAGTGGCTGAGATTACCTGTCATTGTTTGCAGAGGAACCGAAGACGGGTAAAGGCTGGGTTTTGATGGGAAAAAAAGATTTTGCTTTTATACATGCGAAACTGAAACTTTTCTTTTAATAGGCCGGTGGTAGGTATCACTGCTGCTGTACATGGAAATGAATTAAACGGAGTTCCGTGTATTCACCGGTAAAATACCTACACGCATCACTTTGCAGAAAGAAAAAAACTAACACTTCAAAAAAATAGAGTCGTGTCTCAAATCGACGTCAATAAACTTCACGGTACAGTTGTTGCAGTGCCTTGCGTCAATGTGTCAGGGTACCTGAAGTTTATGAGAGAGTTTGCCGACGGAAGAGATTTGAACCGTTACTTTCCTGGTAGAGAAGACGGATTTGCGTCCCAGGTGTACTGTTACCAGTTAATGAAGAAGGTCATTTCGCAGTTTAATTACTTGATTGATTTGCATACTGCTAGTTTTGGTCGAGTGAATTCATACTACGTTCGCGCTGACATGGTAAAAAACTATTACACGTACATAAGAAAATAACGGTAGCATTAAATATATAATTAGAACGACCCGGTTTCGGCTACAATGGCTAGGTTGCAGCAGCCTCAGATCGTGTTGCATAATTCTGGGCAAGATGGCACGCTTCGATCTGCTGCTTCTGCTCGAGGTATTCGCGCCATCACTGTTGAAATTGGCAACCCCCAATTATTCCAAAGCCAGTATGTTCAAGTGAGTGCCCTTCTTTATATCGTCTCACTGTTTTTTTTTTGACTTTTTTTATAAGTGGTCGTACATTGGCGTCATGCGTATTTTAGATCATTTGGAAATGTATACACTGGATTATCAATCCAGTGTACAAGATATCGTTGCGTTAGGACCACCTAGTACGATTCTTTGTTCCAAAGGATTCTGGGTGAGTTATTTAGTATATTATTTGTACTTGCTTTTTATAAACTAACAACAAAAATAACAGATATATACAAAGACGGGTGGTGTATTAGAAGTGTATCCTGGTGTAAACACGATTATTAAAAAGGGTGATATTATTGCTCGTATCAAGAACATTTTTGGAAATGTTGTAGATGAATATTATGCACCTTGCAGTGGCATTGTAAAAAAAAAAAAAAAAAAAAGATTTGTTGTTGTTGTTGTTGCTAAAGTAAGAAACTAAATTATTTCTATATCTAGGTAATCGGTAGAAGCTCAAATCCGGTCGCCATGTCAGGTGATCGAATAGTCCATTTAGGCGTAATCAAGAAAAAGAGTGAAAGCTTACCAAAAGAAGCAAAAGAGAATTATTAAAAAAATAAATAAATTTTTTTTATTATGAGTAGTTAGAGAGGAGAGGGGATTAATATGCTTTAAATGAGATTATGATTATTAAATGCTGATTCTAGTGGAATTAAATACATGCGTAGAGTAAGAGTAAGCATTGGATTTACTTGTAGGCTGATCAGACAAGCCTAAAAAGAGAGGAGATCTTAAATCCATTAAATTAGGCTGTTCTTCAGTACCATGGAAGGAAGAAGAAGCAGAAGAGTTACCAGATGGGGTATCATCGAGAGAAGGTATAGGAGAAAGCTCAATATGGTGTTTACGAGTCTTGTTACGTTCTTCAATTAAAATCTTGGCCTCAGCTTCATAGTCCCTTGAGGGATCAATGGGTTCAGGTTCATCATAGATGATACCTATTTCTTCAAAAAAGAGTTGGACACCGTCCATACTTTTAATGTGGTTATTTTTATCGGTAATACATTCTTCTGGATTTAATAGTAAGATGGTAGCGAGGTTTTCTTGACATTCACTATCGTCGATCCATGTATAGATTTCTTCTTCTTGTTGATTATAGTAATCATCATCATATTGGTAGTCATCTTCTTCTGGTGTTAAACAAACGAATCCAGGAATACAGAATTCATTATTTTGTTCTTGTTCTTCGTTATTGTTGTTATTGTTGTTGTTATTATTGTTGTTAAAAGTCATCTTTGTTTTTTGGGTGTAATTTTAAATCGTAATTTCCATTAGGGGTTTCTTTATGAAGTAGTATAAAAAAAAAGTTTATATAAAGTGAAAGGATTTTAATATTTTTGAAACTTTCTGACTTTCATCGCTAGTATTTATACTTAAAAATTTTTTTTTAAAAAAAGGGTTCGATTATAATCCAATTTCAGATCGGGAATAGTAGGAACGATTCTTTGCAGCTTAAGCCAAACTAGTAATAAAGTCTTGGCCAATCGTATCCCTTTTTGATTTGGTCGATAGAGCTTCGCCACTTCTGTTGGAGGCTGTGGCTCTGCTTTTTTTTTTTCTTTTAGAGGAAAAGAAGCTTCTTGAAAATCTTTACAGAATGAAACTTTAATACTTCTTCATTAGTCATTTTCTAATGTTTTATTTGCAAGTTATTTACAAAGTGATATATATGCCGCGGGCTACGCTATTAAACTGTAAGCGGGCAAAATGTCTATTTAGTAATTGGACCGAGCTTTTTCTTTACGTGTTACACCATATATATATATGTCTGTTTTTTTTTTATTTGACACGAGAGAAAAATTGCTAATAAAAATCTCGCTTTATTTTTTCTTAATTGCTAATTTTAATATTTCGGTTGATCTCGGACAACTTTTCCAGACAAAATGGAAAATTATCTTCTCACCCCGCACTTGATGTTTATACGATTAGTTTTAAATCAAGCAAAATGTTCTATATTCGCGTTACTTATTTTTCTATTTTAACTCACTGCAATAAATAATAATGCAAAAACGTATATACAAGCAAAAAACGAGGGTAAACAAACCATTTTATTTTAAAAAAAAGTGGTATCATCGTTTTGCACCTTTTTACTTTTTATTGTATTTTTCAGTAGCAGCTACCAATAATTTCAACTAAAACCCTTTGTATCTTATCTGACAGGGTTGTCTTATCTTTTCTTCCAAAAAAAAAGTACCTTTTTCTCTCTTCTTTACAGTGAGGTTCCACAAAATACATTGGTTGCGGATGACAGACTATTCTACTGCGCTTCCACTCTCAATTTACTTTTTTGAGAAAAATTGCGCACTTGTGCCAGGTTAATTTGGTCAAATGTTTGATGCTAGTTTGTCAATGGTATCGGTAATACAGTACATAGACTTCCTGAATGTTAACAGCTTACTCAAGACATCAGTATAATTATCCAAATCAGCAATCGTAGAGGGAAGAGAAAACTGAAACTTGGGAACCTTTAGGTATAGACCATCAGCATCCACTAATAACAAACCAGCGTTAGTCATTTATGTCCATAAGCCATTTACTATTACTCACGTTTAATTTTTACGTTCCCAGACGTGGGGAAGAGATACTCGAAAAAATTGGACCATACCACACGTAAATAATCATTTTCTGAGAAAGCAGGAGGATCAACTTAACATAATGGGATGCATCTGTATGAGGTTAGGCCTAATACCAATTAAATCAATATACCGATTAAATAATTAAGTATCCTCTTATCAGAGACTTACATGTGTTCATATAACTTTAAACAAAAGACATGTTGTTTTTTAAGGTGTTTTGGAAATATTTGGTAAAGATACTTTAATCCACAACCAATGTCTCTTGTGTTTTTTTTTGTTCTAAAAAAAAAGGAACGAATTATTTTGCGTTCTATTTAGCTACTATTACTGTTTACTTACATTAGTCCCAATTTTGTAATATCATATTTTTTAGTATACATTTCGACCAAAAATTCCATTCACTGTCTTTGAACAAATATTTTTGAGAGCTTTCGGTAATATCACAGCGCACTCAGAAAAGAGAGCACGGTATATTACTTTTTACTTGTCTTTATAAAGCATTTTAAAAAAACGCAGCTTAATATCTATACGCTATCGTAGTCGCCGTAAAACCGCATTTGAGCGCTCGTAACAAGTGCTCTGGTGCATGGCTGTTGCCAGAAGAAGAACAGTATCCTTTTTGTACGGACATAAAAAAATAAAAGAAAGGCACTAAAAAGAAGCAGAATAACCAAAATAA
Organism: Helicostylum pulchrum; assembly: GCA_025677825.1. Taxonomy (NCBI): domain Eukaryota; kingdom Fungi; phylum Mucoromycota; class Mucoromycetes; order Mucorales; family Mucoraceae; genus Helicostylum; species Helicostylum pulchrum. Next base: position 606,034 of record JAIXMO010000009.1, read on the forward strand.
GATATAAAGATGTATATAAGAAAAACATAACACTTACTGGTATACACAGTAAAACGAAAACGAGAAAGAAAAGTGATTATTATATTTGCTCATGTGATGTATTTAATCAATGCTGTTTTTTTCGCTCTCCCTGCGGCTTTATAGACTTACAATATTTTACGGAATCTATGTTTTTCTTATAAGATCCCCTTTTCGAAGGGATAGAACGGTCAACTTCGATCGTCAGTTGAATACTAAGACTCTTGAAAAAAAAACCTATTTACTAAACTTTCAATGGTGCTTTAATTCAAATTAAAAAAAGGCCACACGTCGGTGTTTAAATTAATGTGGTTTTTTATACCTTTTGTATGTATAAGGGATGTAGCCAAGTTAAGAAAAGAGCAATATAGTTTTTTTAGTATAAGGTCATGATTATTTTATATGTGAGAAGAGAAAAAAAACTGCTCACAGTTTTCATAAGGTTTACGGAATCAAATAGGTTATAATTTATCGTAAGTTAATCAAGAGCATGACATAATATATATTAAAGAAAGAATGTTTACGTAAAATGAAATATGTTAGGGTCCTTTTTTTTTTTTTTTTTTTTTTGTAATCTAAACCAAAAGTAGTACCCAATTATTTCCTTTTACACTTCAAGAACTTGGCAATGAACTTATTTTTCTTTTTTTTCTTGTCGGGAAACTAAAATTTAGGTTGATGATCCGCCCTTGTAAAAAGGAACTCAGTCTTCGAATCAATGAAAAAGATCCTTTGTCTTTTCCCAGTCGCGGCCGCAGCAGCAGCGACCACAACAACTAAACCCCACTCTATCGCTACTTTTGTAAGCGCCTGACTTAAACCAGTAATCCTTCTATTTCCCATTTAAGAATATTTATATACGCAGTAAGTGCCATCACCTGACTTAAAGCTTCTTAGAATGCTTTCTATTACGTAGTAGAAGCGATTGCTTTTTAGTATAATCGGAGTTTCCCCACAAATTTACACACCTTCCATAAACCTACCCCGGCCCGAGGAGGTCGGTACGACATGTTTATTTTTGTGTCACCACAGTATTCTCACTGCTCTAACAACGTGTCAAAAACAGACACCGTAATGTCCGTAAACTGACATCACATCAATAATCGAATTGGAGCAACATTATAGATAGTTAAAAGGACTTTGGTATCCCATTGTTCAATAGAAATTTATTTATAAAGTGCATTTTTAAAAGTTGGGAACAATTAAACAAAAGCTGTAACTAGTTTGTTTGCGCAGATCGAATATTAGACGTTTCCTTTGTATCTTCTCTTTTAATCTTTAGAGTTTTCATATCATGGATTCTAACCAAGTGACGCAAATATTCAGCTCTACTTGAACAGGTTCTATTGCATGAGGCACAGTGACTATTATCGTCCATGTCGGGAATAATAACGTAATTAACCGGCAGTCCTCTACACGTCAGTCTACGTAGTTTGATGTGGTGAATCGTATATAAATGGGCTTTATATGACGCTCTATTTTTGTATTCTTTGTCACAGGCTGTGCAATGATTAATTGTTTCGTCGATAACTGGTATTTCGTTTAGATTGATGTAATTCGACAATATTTCTGTCGAGAGTTTTATATGGTGGATTCTAGACACATTAATCAGATGCGATCGAAAATTTCCTTTGCAAGAATAAGTTATATTACATGAAGTACAATAGTTATCTGGATTGTTAACTTCGGGATCTTCGGCATTGAGCGATTTGATACCATGTATTTTATGTATGTGAACTTGATGTAAACGTTTTGACAGAAATACTTTTTGACAATCACCACAATACCTCTCATACGTTATGTCTCCCTTGCTAGGTCTCTTACAATCAATTCCTCGATAAAGTTCCGGCTTTTCGTCAAGATGAAAGGTGGCCAGATGATGTACACTATTTTCAGAAATTATTTGCGTAGAAATAAATCATTTTTTTGCGCGTGAAAACCAAAAAAAAAATTACGTTAAAAAAATTTAAAAAAGTTCGCATTTCTCAGTGCAAAAAAAAAGTTTTATTTTTATATGGGATTACGATCTAAGCAGTCTTGGAACTTTGCTACTGAATATCTACTAAAACCTTCTAGATCACTATAAAGAATCTGGTTGCAGGCATCTCCGATTTTTGTAGCCAATGTTTCCTCATCAAGAAGCTGTACTCTTTTCAGTTTGCTTTTGCAAACAGACCAGAATTGCTCGATAGGATTGAGTTCTGGCGAGTAAGGAGAGGGATAGATACAGCCATAACCTCTACTTTCAACGTATTTTTGGATATTATCATTGGTATGAATGGGAGCATTATCCATGATAAGATAATAACCCTTAAACTGCTCATGTCTATCCATAATGTCCATAGTGCTACTGATGAAGTTAAAGTAGTGATCAGTAACTGTTCCAGTACTTTTTTTCGCTGTCGAGCTACTTCCTCCGGCAGTTTTTCGTTTATTAGATGCTATTTGGATCTTTGGTCGTCTTACAGTAATATTTACAACGCCTACAGGACAAATAGCTCCTAAGATAGTAGTTGTCCTAGCTCTTGTCTTGGAGATTTTTACTACTTCACGAGTACCTAACTTAGACCAAGCAAAAGACCGCTTCATATTAATATGAAAGGCTGCTTCATCGATGAATATACAATTACTCATATAATCCATATCAGTCTCATTTCATTTGGTCACCCAGTTGAACCTGGCTTCTATTTTGTCAGGACTATTTTTATCGACAGAATGAAAATGTGCCCGCTTGAGACTGATTCTACATTTATCGGTAACAACATTGTATAGACCCGTTTTAGATATACTGAGATCAGTGAACTGATTGGTAAGGTTATCCATTATTTGATCCAATACCAAAGAGGGTTGGTCATCTACCAGATCCACCAAGAACTTTTCGCGCTCTTCTCCTAGCTTAGGTGGTCTTCCTACATGTCTACCGCTACCTTCTTTTCTTTCAAAGTAGGGCTGCGGATCATCTTTATCCTTTTTTACCCAAATTTGGGCAATACGAGGCTTGATATTAAGTTTCATTGCAGCAGCCCGGGCACTCATTCCTCTATTGATTACTAAATCGAGTAGTTGCTCTTTCTCAATATCGTTATAATGCTGATAAGTGTTACGTTTTTCTTCAGTATTAGGTACTTTCTTAGGTTGTTCAGCAATAATTTTTATTTCTTTCTCAGGCGGTTTAATATCTCTATAAATATTGAAGTCAGTAACCATCTCAACTGGGTACATGTCCTGATCAACTTCCATTTCGACAACATTAACTTCTAAACCATCATCGTTGTAAAGGTTTCTTTGATCGTCTTCGTGTACAAAATTACTCATTGAAATAAAATAATAAAATAATAAAGACTTTTCCAATAATGCGAAAATTTTTATCCTGTTAGAGCGAAAAATAATAATATTTTTAGACGCATTTATTTCTACGCAATTTTTTTTTCTATAAGTGCGCAAATAATTTTTGCATACTTTTTTCTCTTAGAAAGCGTTGTATTGCATGTAACACAATAATTATTTGGGTCATTAGTCTCTGGTGTCAAATCCGAACAAGCGGGTGGCACTGTACGATGTGCGTCTCGCAAATGAGCAATAAATTTCAACTTGCGTCTTTTTGAATTAAAGTAGCTCGGTTCCGAATAAACGTCTGTTGTGGTCACGCAATGAAATTGAGCTAAATTCCGCAAATAATTTATCTTGGTAATATACGCTTTCTGACAAACATCACAATACAAATTTAAAATATTAATTTCTGGCTTTCCATTTTTTAGCTCGTGTACTTTTCTTGAGGGCACAAGATGCGACATATGATGGATAGCAGACAAGTGTTTATAGTAGCTGGCTCGCCACTTGAGCGTAAAATCACACGAGAGACAGTAATAGTTTGGATCATTGACATCAGATGTTTTCAATGGGTTTGGTTTTAGTTTGGACGGGTAAATGGAATATGAACGTTATCTAGATTAGCCAATGATTGTGATACCCTTATTAAATATATTACAACAAAGGGTTTTGAAGTCGATAATGGGTGTGTTTTCAGTTTTATGACAGTGTAGTTCGTGGTCAAGATATAGCTCTCTTTTCGGCAAAATGACATCACATATACCACAGTGTCTTTTTCTGATACCTATTGATGAGAGTTATATATACCTAGTGAGTATCTGTTCGCATAAAAAAAATCCCATATCTGTACTTCTCTTTTCAACACTTGCTGCTTTTATGCTTGCTCGTTACTAAAGGAGGCGATTCAATCTTCACAGGAAAATATAAAGCGCATTTCAAAGATTCTTTGTTGTCCTCAGTTTCTTGCTTAATATAAGCTCTGGTTCTTAGTCTCGCTATTTTCATATCGTGAGTAAACGCGTCAATTTTAACATCTTCTTTTTTTTGGTTTCATATTGTTTGCTGAAGGGGAAGAAAAAAAAATATTTTCACACAGAAAGTTTCTGGTTATTGATATGAGTTACACAGCATTACAATGATCTGACATATTATTATACTTATACGACGTGTGGCACCTAAATATTCTTTACCCCTTTATTTTTTGTTTCATGTGTGACTGAACAACAAAAATTACAACAAACAAAAAACTTGGGAAGTGGGGAAATATCTTTTTCTTCGTCATGAAACAAGAAACAGATAAATATAGTAAAATAAAAGTTGAAAGACATGTTTTTGAAGCTGATAGACCAATAAGTCGAGCTCGTGCTAAACAAGAAGTTAAAAATAATGATGACCAATTTAAACGTGTTTTACGTAGTAGTACTCAAGTCGAAACAAAAGGTCAAAATAATGACACAACTGAAGTTTTTCAACGTAAAGTTTTTTTTTCTGTTAGGTATTTTTTTTCCGTTATTTATTCACTAAAATGTTTATTTTTTTGTAGCGTTATCAATAGGTGTCAAAAACAGATATTGTAATGTCTGCAAACTGACATTTAATACCAAAAAAACATATTTAATTCACGAAAAACAAGCTCATAATACCAACATCACACCAATAATCGATTTAGAGACTCTTTATTGTAATATATGTTATGAAAAACAACTCAGGATTGGAATGTATCGACACCATATGTTTACTTTGCACGATACGTTTATACCAGATCCGCAAAAAACCATACCTGATTCACCATCATCCGACGCGACATCACCCAGTGATTATAATCCAAGGCTATATTGTGTAGAATGTAATCGTAAATATGATACTCGACGCGCTTACCGTAAACATATCTTTCAATCCCACGAAAAACCGCGTCGTGATTATTGGGTAGCCACCGCCACCGACACCACCATCACACCCACCATTGATAATAATAGCAACTATTGTGATGTATGTGAAAGATCATTCAGCGGAAAATTTAGGTATCGAGAACACCTCAAAAAAGTGCATGTCATAAATTTACCTCCATTACCCAACGACACAAGTAACTTTGATTTCGAGGGGAAAGGTTGTAAAGTATGTGACTCAAAGTTCCAAACTAAGTCTGCTTTTAAACGGCATTTGCTATTGGTTCATGAACTTACTTTGGATCCACCTAATAACGCGCAACCTGATCTAATACCAGATATCAATCATTCAAATAAACATTGTGTAACTTGCGGTAAAACGTTTTCTAAGCGAACTGCTTTTGTAAGACATTTGATTCTGAAACATATCGAGCAATTACCTCAACTTTATCAGGGACAAGACCCCAGTGAGTGGGATAATAAAAAGCGTGGTGGTAAACCCAAAAATATCTGCAAGTATTGCGATCAAACTTTTTTTACGGCGGCTTTATATAGAATACACTTAGTTAGAGTTCATGACATCAGACCTGTTGATCCTACAATAGACATAAAAGATCCAAACCATCATTGTGCTCCGTGTAATAGAACGTACAGAGGAAAACTCGAGTATCGAGCTCATTTAAAGGATCTTCATAGTATGGACTTACCACCTTTGCCAAAAGGAGGTCACCCTACTAGTTCTTTAACACCGATGGTGGACTATATAAACTATTATTGCAATACGTGCGATCGAAAGTATTCAAATATCTTTTATTCTACTCATCTACTTCGTTCCCATGGTATCAAAAGCCGTTTTCCGTCCACTAGCGTCAATCGTAAAGAAAAGCCAATTATTGATCAAGCCAATAATTATTGCACCGCTTGTGAAAAGTACTACAAAAATAAAGGTGGGTACCGAGCTCATTTACGTAGTGTTCATGAAATATCTTTACCGAAATACTGTCATAAGCCTCTTCGCGTCAACCCTGATATTACGCCTGACATGAATAATATAGATAATTATTGTGCTGCATGTGATAGAACCTACGCAAATGGAGGTGCCTTTAGACGACATTTGGCTACCATTCATAATATGATTGCTCCGGAAATCAAACAAGAAGATGTCTGAAAAATAGTTTATAGCATTTACTTCTCTCTCTACACCCTACTTTATTCTTAAACTTGTCCAGTAAATAACTTTACAAGCCGTTTTTTTTTTACTACGTATAAATATTTCTTTAAAAAAAGTAGTTGTCTATTTACCCGTCCAATATTTACGAGCGATAATACATGACACCGCGAAAAGTACGAGTAGCTTTTTTTAGTGGGTGTCAACCTATTTCATTTTCATTTTCTCAACATGTATTTATCTATTTCCAATCGGAACAGTTTTGCTATTTGTATAGCTAGAAAATAACGGTTATCCTTTGGCTGAAAGCTTATACAAAAGAAGAATATATAACCGGAGAGGGGTTTAGTTAGGTCGGGTTAACTAGCTCTATAAACTGAACAGTAATTTCCACAGTATTATATTTCCTTGAAGGTAGTAACATTTTAATAAAACAAACTTTTTTTTAAATCTTTTGACTTGATAAACTAATCTTTGTAACTTTTATTTTCGTATTTTTTCGAACACTTTATTAGTGTCTTTTAAAATATCGGTGAATTATTTACAGATATATTTGCTTTTTCCATGAAAAAACGCTGTCCGGTTTGAAGCACACACCATGCGGCCAAAAAAAAAGCTGTGGTAAACTGCTACCAGAGTCCCCGCATTAAAAAGTATTTCATCCTGCCCTAACTTCACAATTTTTTTTCCGCGTTGTTTATCGGAATAATGGTAGATTTTTTTATTGGTTAAAAACGAAAATAGAGGTCTTTTTTTCTTTAACCAGGAGGCAGGTTACTAAGATCAGCTCCTGTATCTTCTTCATCTAAAGTAGTATCATGTTGATCGTCCAGAAGGTCTATTACAGGCACCCGAGGCATAGCCATAACACCCGTCTTGGAAGCTTCAATAATTCCAAAGGGTTTACATAGTTTCATAAACGACCTAATACGTTCCGGTTTAGCGGCTAATTCAATGATAACCGAATCAGAAGATACGTCTACAATTTTTGCGTCAAATAAAGCAGCCAATTCGTTCAATGCTCTCAAATGATCGAATGTATTTCTAAGAGAAGTGCCGACTGACTCCTCTTCGTTCTATATATATACAAACAAAAATTATAATAAGCACCAATACACATGTGTACTTTTGATATATATATATATATATATATATCAGTACTTACATCCATGTCTAAACCATTTTCCTGATTTTTAAAACTCATTTGTTCATGCAAATGATCGGGTCCAAGAATAGATACCTTAATCAACAACAATTCTCTTTCAATTAATTTTGTATCTGTGTAATCTAACACAGCCCAAACGGGAATCAAATCTTCCAATTGAGATTTTGCTTGTTCAATCTGTACTTCGGGCCCATTCAACACGATAGTCATACGAGATAAGTCGGGAACTTCTGTATCTGCCGCTACAATAGATTCAATATTAAAGTTTCGTGAGGCTAAAACACCGGATAGTCTACTGAGTGCACCTGGTTTATTTTTTACAAGGCAGTTGAGGATATGACGCCGAGGCCGTTGCTCTGATATAGGTGGCGCGTTGTGTAAGATGTTACGGACTGCATCTTCAGCAAAGGAAGCAGGTGCGTCGCTGTATTTATTTTGACGTACTTGGTCCTTGAATCTTATAGTGGCTGTTGCGGATGGTTTACTATGAGCACTGTAGTACTGCATAGATGGAATACGAACATTTCTCTAATTTAAACGAGTATTAAAAAATAAGAAAAGAAAATAACGAGAATATACTTACTGATTTGGTCAATACTGAACGGATCATGATAAATAAAGAGAAAAAAGAGGACGATAAAATTAAAATTGAAGGGAGAATTTTAGGTAGTTTAAATAAGAAAAAATAGTCATTTGTTTTTATTGGCTTAAAAAGTGACATTAGTTTAGTCATATTTTTGTTGAAGCACCGGGAAAGTACTTTGGCACAAGTTCTACTGAAACAAAAATATATTAATAAGTAGTCGCTAAAAATATATATATATGTAAAATTGACCTTTGTAAATGTTTTTATCCATTTCAGTGAACAATACAAAAATAACTTGATCGATCTAGATAATTTGGGTCAAATTATGTTAAAGAAAAATTACGATAAGTATTTCTGATCGTAATATTTTTTAAATCACCTTATCTTGATTATGTTCTAATTCACTCTGAACAGTTTTCAAAGCTACATTTGCAGCCTTTTTATTATCATAACCATAGACACCTGTTGCAATGCAAGGAAAAGCAATCGAACGAAGTCCGCTTTCTTGTAGTACTTGGATAGATCTACGATAACAGCTGGCTAACACAGTTGGTTTTTCAGATTGAGGACCAACAGTATGTATGACATCTAATTTTAAAAGAATAAATAATTTAGAATATGTCTGCATTTGAGTACTTTGGAATAAGAGTTTACATTTTGCAGGTAAATTGTACCCTATGTATATAACGAGCGCGCCGCGTAATAGTAAGAAAGGCTTTTTTCGTAATAGTTTATTTTTTTTACACTGTTACCTTTTGTTATCTTTGCATCCTACACTCAGGATTAGTATACAGATAATTTACATGCGTATAAATTTATAACTTACCCCGTCTTCACATCCATGTAATGTACGACACTCTTTCAACAACTCTGGTCCTGCGGCCCTTTTTGTATGTACTGATTATTAAACCACCGTCAACTTTTCCTTTTTTTATCTACTTACCTATGGATTGCTCCGTCCACTAAGTATAAATATGAGTAAGATAGAATATAATAGATTTATATATAGACTTACCTCCCCCACCTCCGAGTAAACTGTTATTAGCAGCATTGACTACTCAAAAAAGATTTAGTGAATACATAATTGCAAGATAAACAAAAACAAAAAAAAGTACTCGCCTAAACGTACCAATCGCGTCGACTTTTATTTTAGTAATGTCTTGACAGCTAAATATGCATATAAGGTTAGCATATTAAAGCATTTTAAAGTATAAAAGCAATCGAATTTTTTTTTTTTACCAGAGTTTGATCTTTGATGCCAGCTGAGAGCTCATAGTGCATAAATATAGAAAAAGAGAAGCGCTGGACATTGACAAATATGTCGGTTATTTATAAAAAAGAGCGTCGGCATTAATGATTTCACAAACAAATAAACTGACGTGGAGACTTTTATTAAATAAAAAAAAAAGGAAAAAGAGAAAAAAAAAAGAAAGAAAAAAGACATAAAAAAATAACAATAAAAAAAAGAGGTATTATTTTTCAGTTTCATCGTCTTTAGTTGTTTCAGCTGCTTTTAAGGTTGAAGATAGCTGAGTCGCTAATTGAGGCGGTAACTGAGCAATAGCTTGAGGTAATAACTGGGCAATGGAAGGCGGTAAAGGATATTTAACAGGATCTAATAAATGCTGTCGAATAGTATTTTGAAGTTGTAACTGTAATTGAGCTTGTGCTTCTTGATTTGTTGACGATTCATTTGTCGTTGCTTCAATAATTAAACTTTCCTTCGTTTCTTTTACCGCTGGCGGTGGTGGTGGTGGTAGTGTTTCATTTGCAATTGCTTTTGCTACTTGTAAAGACCGAGTAGTCTCTTCATTCACTTTCTCTTTTTCTACCGCTGCAACAGTAACGACATCATCAACAGTAAGAAAATTATCAGTAGTAATAGCAGAAGTGGTAGCTAATTTTTCATCATCATCATCTGCTAATTCATCTTCCTCTTCCTGTTCTTCTTCACTGTTATCAAAGTCTGGAGCAGCTTTTACGGTTGTATCCTTTTTTGGTTTCTTTTTTACACTTTCGGAATTTGTTATACTGCCATTTCTTTTATTTCTCTTATATACACCGTTTGTAAATTGAGTCTCTGCGTTAATATCAATTGTCCAAAACGCGCCTTTCCCAGGCTCAGTTTCTCCACGTGGTACTTTAACAAATGCCTTATTTAAAGATAAATTATGTCGAATTGAATTCTACAATAATAATAATAATAATAATAATAATAATAATTATATAAACATACGGTAATAATAAAGAAAAAAAGGGGAGTTCTGTTTACGAACCTGCCATCCATTTTGAGCCATTTGATAATAAGGATAATTTGTTGTAATATAGTTATAAATTCCATTTAGCGTCATTCGTTTATCTTTACAAGAATTTATAGCTTGTGCAATTAATGAAGCATAAGAATAAGGTGGTTTTATATCCTTATTGTTGTACAGATTTAATTCAGACGATTCACTGGCATCGTCACTCATATCATAATCTTCCAATTCTTGTAGCTGAGGCGGAGATGCATTCTTTATATTTTTTTCAAGTTGATGTGGCGTAGATATATAGCCGAAGTTATTATTATGATGAGGTGATGCATTATTATTTGTATTTACAGTATCTGTATTTGATTTTGGTAATAAAAACACAAAGGCCATTTCACCTATTTGTATTTTTGTTCTAAAAAGCTTATTTATTAGTTTCCTCTCCCCCTTGTTACAGTATCAGAAAAAGAAAAGCCTGACTTACTTGTTATCTAAAGGTACAGTTACACCTCTTTCAATAAATTGTTCGTTAACAAACGCTCCATTCTTTCCAAACACCATTAATTCGAATCGCTGTGTAGAAAAATTATAAAACAATCTAGCGTGTTGTCGTGAAACAGACTTTGTATTGCCTAGTGGTATATCGATATTTTCTGGGTTGGTTACTTTTCTACCTAACGAAACTTGAAGTGTTCGAATATAATAACAGAAATCATCTCCTTCTAGTTTTGCATAGGCTTGAACTGGTCCGGAATCAATAGACGCTACAATAGGCTCTTGTAAATTGCTATCTTTAGTTGCGCTCACAAGTTCTGAAACAGTTGTTGATGTTGCGTTGGCTGAAGTAAAGGTTGTCATTTATATATAGTTGTTGTTGATTATAAGTATATACACATAAAAGTTCTTTTTTTCTTTTGCTCCAAGTTCTTTTTTTATTTCTTTTAAAAAATGTTTATATAGATATATATATGGTATCAAACACGTAAGATAGTAATGACCGTGTTAAAAAAGGGGAAGGAATAAAAAAAGAGTACAGTTGGAGAAACTCGTGGCTTTTTTCCAAACCAGTTGGCAAGATCCCTGGTTACTTTGAATCCGGTAAAATGAGAGTCCGGCCCGGCACCTTTTTTTAAGATGTACTGTACAATGCTGAAAAGTATCATGTATGTTTGCACTGTGTCAAGGTGAACCCTATCTTTATATATGCATTGAGGTAACATAGTAACTGACTAATAACCTAGAAACCAATTGCCCTCCTTAACTCCAACCGGTATGTACCAATTGACATATTAGATCGATTATTAACGCGTTTTCAACTGACACTTGTTTTCAGCAAAAAAAAAAAGTATGGCTCAGGGCAAGTACTTTGATGCATATATCATCGTTCTGATCGGTATACTGTGGCTATTAACAAGAACCTTTTTTTAAAATAAATAGGTGGTAAAAACCAAAATGAAACAACGGGAAATATTTATAATAGTAATCAAATAAAGGGAAATGCCCAATCATTTGTATATGCATAAATATCTAGTTTGAGATGCTACTGCAAAAAAAAAAAAAAATAGCTTTTACTGACACATCTTAAATAAAGTTGATTCACGCGTCGCTTACCATTAAATAATGTATCCTAGCTACCGTTGCAATCATTTGAATGAATTATATCCAAAATTACACTCTTTTTATAATGCCATAGTAACAGAACACCCATCTTTCACCAAAACATACTGAAGGTTACAATCTTTCAATCATACTCTCAACTGATTGACAGTGCGAGTTTTCAAATGGTCACACGACGGAGCAAGAAATTGAAATGAGCCTAAATATTTTTTTTTTGTTATCTCTTTTTTTTTCCGTGTTTTCCCTCTCTTTTTTCTTTTTTTAAAAAAATATGTTTAGACTCGCTACTACCAAGGCTCCCTTAGCCAACGTAACTAAAAAGACAACCCAAGTTTAATACAAAAAAGTATTAATATAAAACATTTATTATAGATTGCTGCTCGTCATGCTGCCGTAAAGACTGTTCATGCTCCCGTTGCCAATGCTTTCTACCGTTTCTATTCTACTGGTAATATATGAAAAGCCTAGTATTTAAAAGCTGTACCCTTATACACATTTTTTTTCAAGGAACTGAGTATGATGTTGTTGTTATTGGTGGTGGGCCCGGTGGTTACCCTGCTGCTATCAAGGCTGCTCAACAAGGCCTTAAGGTAATATAAATAAATATAAAAGCGAGTAAAAAGTAAAAAGTAAAGAAAAAGAATACTTATAAGGGTTATATAGGTTGCTTGTATCGAGAAGCGTGGTGCTTTAGGTGGTACTTGTTTAAATGTTGGTTGTATTCCTTCCAAGGCCATGTTGAACAATTCTCACATTTACCATAGAACTCAACATGATCTTAAATCTCGCGGTATTGAAGGTAAAAATATAATATATATGTGAATATATGAATATATAAAAAAAAAGAGCCAAAAAAACCAACAAAATATACATGTATATAGTTTTCTGGCGTCAAGTTGGATTTGGACAACATGCACAAGGCCCGTCTTAGAGCTGTTGGAGGATTAACCAAGGGTGTTGAATTTTTATTTAAAAAGTACGGTGTTGACTATGTCAAAGGCACTGGTTCATTCAAGACCGCTACCGAGATCAACGTCACCGGTTTAGACGGTAAATCTACTTCCACTATCAAGGCCAAGAACGTTATTATCGCTACTGGTTCTGAAGTAACTCCTATTCCCGGTATGGAAATCGACGAGAAGCTTATTGTTTCTTCTACTGGTGCTCTCGAACTTACCAAGGTTCCCAAGAAAATGGTTGTTATTGGAGCTGGTGTCATTGGTCTTGAATTAGGTTCTGTTTGGGCTCGTCTTGGTTCTGAGGTAACTGTTGTTGAATACCTCGGTGCTATCGGTGCAGGTATGGATCCTGAACTTGCCAAGGGTTTCCACAAGTTGTTGTCAAAGCAAGGTTTAAAGTTCAAGATGGCTACCAAGGTCAATAGCGCTAGAGTTGAAGGTGATATTGTTAAGGTTGAAGTTGAAGCTTCCAAGGGTGGAAAGCCTGAAACTGTAAGTATATATATATTAAGGAGGGATTAAGAGAAAAAAGGGGTTTTTAATGAGTATATTTTATTAGCTTGAAGCTGATGCTGTTTTGGTTTCTATCGGTCGTCGTCCTTATACTACCGGTCTCGGTTTAGAAAAGATTGGTGTTGAGGTCGATAACCGTGGTCGCGTCGTGATTGATTCTGAATTCAAGACTAATATTCCCAGCATTCGTTGTATTGGTGATGTTACTTTCGGTCCCATGTTGGCTCACAAGGCTGAAGATGAAGGATTTGCTGTTTCTGAAATGATTGCTACTGGTCACGGTCACGTCAACTACGATTGTATTCCCTCCGTTATCTATACTCATCCTGAAGTCGCTTGGGTTGGTAAGAACGAAGCCGAATTAAAGGAACAAGGTGTCAACTACAAGTCTGGCAGTTATCCTTTCGTCGCCAACTCTCGTGCACGTACCAACGATGATACCGATGGTTTAGTTAAGGTTCTTACTGATGCTGATACTGATCGTATTTTGGGTGTTCATATCATGGGTCCTAATGCCGGTGAGATGATCGCTGAAGGTGTTTTAGCTATGGAATATAATGCCTCTGCTGAAGATATTGGTCGTACTTGTCATGCTCATCCTACTTTATCTGAAGCCTTCCGTGAAGCTTGTCTTTTAGCTTCTTTCGGTAATGCCATTAACTTTTAATTTTATACACTCTTTATTTGTACAGTAATAAAAAGAGAAAAAGAGATGAAGGAATAGAAAAATAAAAATTTATGATCTCTTCTCACACCCAATATTTTGTCATTATTTAAAATGTCAAATCTGTTTAAATTTTCGACGGCCGAACCAGTATCAACCACGAGTTCTTTAATTTGTCTATTCATGCTATAATTATAGATTATGCCATCAGTACATCATTTCTAAGCTAATCGCGTTTTCTTTACCTGACAAACTCGCGTACATCGACCGGACTACTCGACAAACCGGCAAAGTTAATAAACGCGATTCTTATTTTTTTTGTGCTGGTAGAAATGGCGATCATTTCTTTAAGATACGAAGAGTATTAGTTAATACTTAGTGGTTACATTTCTTATTAGAATATCGATATACCTTGCGTGTCACTATCAACATCAAAGCTAATTTTTTTTTGTTACCATAATCGCGTTCACTAATTTCTTCGCCTGCATTACTGTATGAACCGAAAACAGAAGGAGTTGTTAATTGTTATGCGTATACAATCTTAAGGTATATGTTAAATCAACATACTCTTCTCCATTGCTGATGTCGCATAAAGGCTCAGGAATACCGTGGCGAGCACAGCCCATCGAGAACATGTCATTCTCTGAATATTGCTTATTTGGTTTGCGATTGTTGCCGCTTACGGCCTTGAAGTAATTCTCAAAGACGTCTTGGACTAAATACTGATGCAAAATAATTATTGAGTCTACTTTTCAACATAAACAACTAATAAAATACACTTACATCCTCATCCTCATCCGTGTTCACCTCCGCTTCGCGGTCAAACATTTGAACCTCCTGTTTATCACCCCCTGAGCCTTTGCGCAGCAGAGGAAGGAGCAAAGATACCAGTAGTAGGCTCATTGTCAGTTTCAGAGGCAAGGCTCTTCAACTGAAAGTTACCATCCAAAGTAATGGTTTCTTTTCTTTCGAATGATATAGATATACACCGTTATTAGTCAATTACACTAATAAATAAATTTAAAGATATAAGGTTACTTACATCACAGACATAGCAGTGCAGCTGCTTAATACTATGCTTTTTCATAGTCAAACCAGTGGAATGGTTGACTATATGTCGGTACCGGAAGTACACGCTGTTAAGAACGGTCTTCTGAAGTTCAACGCCCTTAAGAAAGTTCATTACAAAATTAATAACAAATTAGTTGTAAACAAGCATATTTCTTATTTTTTTTTTCCATGGCATGATGAGTAATAATGGCTTCTTATGAAATAAATGAAAAATGTGAAAATAGTGTTTATATTACTCGACGCTCTTGATTGCAAAAATATGAAATCAAAAATATATAAATGATTAAGGAGAAAGATACGTGCACTAGGTTTTCGCACCGGGGGTTTTTTTTCGGTGAGCACTAGACACTTGAAGGATGTGCTTCGGGAAGAAGCAAATGTATTGATGAAAGGTAATTCAGTAACTGTCAAAGATTGTGAGCAGAAATTGTTTCAATACCCGCTTTAGACGTCATCAGAATTTTTTATTCTGTGGGACGACAAATAAGGTGTAATCAGTTGGAAGGGGTTTAGGGAAAACAAATTATTTTCTTACATTTTTATATATAATGATTTCCAAAATAATTGCACGTTCTACCAGACTTGCTCGTCCTACTAATGTCCTCCGTCGTGGTGGTCACGGTACTCCTTCTTATAATGAACCTGGAGGATACCTTTTCTCTGAAAAGGTAAAATTACAACCCACTTTAAAAATATCAGTCGTCGATCTTTGTGGTTGTGTGTATATCGGATGTCAGAAAAAGAGATAGATAGAAAAAAGCAGAAAGTTTACGAATTGCAGCATTAGTAGAATAATGAAATACATATCCACACACACACATTGATACTGACGATTTATATACATGTATATGCACTATTAAAAAAAAAAGAACTAATTGGAGCTTTCAATAGGTCCGTGTAAAGGAAGATTGGGAGAATATATATTACTTTGGTATGGGTGGTGGATTCCTCGCCATGGCTGTTGCCTTGTACTATAAGCCTGATACCAGGTAAAAAAAAAAAGAATGATAGAGAAATGGGAATACTAAATACTCTATTTTTTTAAAAAATAATAGTGTTGTTTCTTGGGCCAAGAAGGAAGCTGAAAAGTCATTAAAGGAAAAGGGTATCACTCTTGAGTTTACAAAGACTGCATAATTTTTAGAAAAAAAAACTGTTAAAATAAATAAACCCGCCTTGATAAAATTTTATACACCTTTCTCCTTTTTTTTATTTTCACTTTTTTTTTAAAAAAATGACTGAAAGTGATTCTGAATATGTAAAGTTGATCAGCAGTGATGGTTTTGAATTCGTTATTCATCGTGAAGCGGCTATACGTTCTGGTACTATTAAAAACATGCTCTGTGGTCCAGGTAAGTTTTTTGAAGAGAATACTACGCAATGCATACTAACTAGATTATAAACAGTTCAATTCAGAGAATCTTTAGATAACGAAATAACATTTAGAGATATAAAGTAAAAGCAAATATCTCCTTTTTTTTTTATACATAAAAACTAACGCTTTATTATTATTATGTAGAGCAAATATTTTAGAAATTGTGTGTAGATATTTATATTACAAGTGGCAATATGAAGGTTCAACAACAGAAATTCCTGAATTCAAAGTAGAACCAGAAGTAGTTTTAGAGACTTTAATGACCGCTGATTTCCTTGAATGTTAATAGATTTTACTACGTACATTCATTTCAAATAAAAGATAAAGTTAACATAATTTATTAATGCTCTAATGGTATATGTAATGATACTACTGGTTGTAATCGTGGTACGAGACCCTAACTTAAATTGTGTCTGAAACTTCAAAGACATGTCTATGAATGATATCAGTAAATATTTCACCGGACGCATACTCATTAAAGTCCACGTTCAAGGTAAAAAGACTAATAAATACCTTGTCACCAATATTCCTTTCCGTCGTAACTGTTTAAAAGAGCAATTTAAATACTCAATTGTACGAAATAGCGCTTGTATTCCTCGCATGAATATTTATGTTATCAATAATTGCATGGAAGAGTTGTTATACAAAGGTATCACATTTCTAGAATAGTGTCAACATATAATAATTTTCCAGCGGACTATTGTAGTGTTGAGCTGAGATCTATGTTGAGGACTGATTTATTTGGAGCTTGTAACAGAGTTTCACGTCATCTACGTGTCTATTCAATTTGTTACTGAATGAAATTGGGCAAAATAAGGCTAAAAAAGACAGACAGAGGAATAAAATTCTCGCTTACTGACATCTCTTTTCTAATTTTAGTAGTAAAAAGGCCGACGATGGAGGAGACAGGCGGGGAAAAATGATTTGGTAAAGCTGGCCGAAGCTTTAAAGGGATCCGCGGCTAATAACAAGCTAAATATCCCAGTATTTGGGGGTATATGTTGGCGGTTAGTTTTGATTGCACAGATATACTTACAAAAAAATTAACGAGCTCCTTAAAAGAGAGAGAAAGCGCAGGTATATCCTTACTCACGAAAAGGGTACGATCGAATAGTTATACCTTATTTAGAGCACGTTGTACGCGAACTTTAATTGACATTATTGCACAATTATATTCTGTAACTATATAGAGGAAGCAACTTAATTTATTTTACGTATCTTTTTGCGTTTAGAAAACGATGAGGCAATACTTTTTGAATGATAGATTTTGGGAGACGGTTTCTGCTTCATCATGTTGCAGCATATATAATAATTTATTGGAAACGGGTAACTAAAATAAAGCAGGAATTACACATTTTTCTTTGTGTTAATACAGTAAACACCAGGAGCCTATATTATAATCAAAGAACAAAGTATAAATACACATTCGAATCGTTTACATAGTTCGATAGTAAGTTTATTCAAGTTAGGATCAATTAACTAGCTAGTTTGTTTCCACCGACCGAATATTAAATGTTTCCTTTGTATCTTCTTGTTTAATCTCTAGTTTTTTCATGTTATGGATTGTAGTCAAGTGATGCATATAATTACGTCTGTTCGAGTAAGTTCTATTACACGAGGCACAACGATTGTTTTCATCATCCATGTTGGAAATATTATCGTAGTTAATGTGTCGCGCTTTATAGCTCGTCAGTATAGGTAATATGATGCCATGAATTGCAGACAAGTGTATTTTATATAATAGTCTATTTTTGTATACTTTGTCACAGGCTGTGCAATGGTGGCCTATTTCGCCAATCTCTAGTATTTCATTTCTATTGACACAATTCGACATTTGTTTGGTCAGGAGACTTATATGGTGGACTCTATACATATGAACTCGATAACGGTTCAATATTGAAAACACTTTATCACAAACATTGCAATACTTTTTTAAAACGTCTACAACAGGCGCTATATCTCTAGCTTTGATACCTCCCATGTATGAAGAAGGTGTAATAAAATTATGAACACTAATTAGATGCGATCGAAAATTCCCTTTGCAAGAATATGTTCTATTACATGAAGTGCAATAGTTATTTGGGTTGTTAACATCTGGGTCATCATCATTTGGCGAATTTTCAAGTGATTTGACGCCATGTATTTTATCCATGTGAACTTGATGTAAACGTTTTGACAGAAATACTTTTTGGCAATCGGTACAATATCTACTATGCCTTAGATCGAGCTTACTAGGGTTTGTACAATCTATTCCTTGATAAAGTTCTGGCTTTTCGTCAAGATGAGTGCAAGCAAGATGATGTATATAATTTTTTCTATCACAAAGCGTTTTATCGCATACAACACAATAATTATTTGGGTCATTAGTGTCTGGTGTCATATCTGAACAAGCAGGTGGCACTGTATGATGTACGTCTCACAAATGAGTAATAAATTTCAACTTGTATCTGTACCTTATATCACACACTTTACAAAAAAGTCTTTTTGAATTAAAGTTGCTCGGTTCGGTTACGGTTACGCAATGAAATCGAGCAAAATGCCGCATATACTTTAACTTGGTACAATATGCTTTTTGACAAACATCGCAATACAAATTTAAAATATCAATTTTTGGCTTTTTCAGCTCGAGTACTTTTATTGAGGGCGGAGGGTGTGGCGTATGATGGGTACTAGCCAAGTATTTGAGGTATTTGCTTTTCGACTCAAACGTATGACCACACGAAATACAGTAATAGCTTGGATCATTGATATCAGGTGTTTTCAATGGGTTTGGTTTTAGTTTTGGACGGATAAATGGAATATGAATATTATTTAGATTCGCCATATGAACGCGATACCCATGGTAGCGTGTATAAGTCTTCTTACATATATTATAATAACGGTTTTTTAGGTCGATAATAGCCATCTCTTTAGTTTTATGGGAGTGTAGTTAGTGGTCAAGATATAGCTCTCTTTTCGAAAAAGTGATATTACATATACTACAATCTCTTTTTCTAATATCTACTGATGGAGCTATATATACCTA
This sequence comes from Helicostylum pulchrum, assembly GCA_025677825.1. Classification (NCBI taxonomy): domain Eukaryota; kingdom Fungi; phylum Mucoromycota; class Mucoromycetes; order Mucorales; family Mucoraceae; genus Helicostylum; species Helicostylum pulchrum. The sequence goes on from JAIXMO010000009.1 coordinate 625,660, forward strand.
GTGAGTATCAGGCCGTATAAAATATTCTTTCTCTGTACTTCTCTTTTCAACACTTACTACTTTTATGCTTGCTCGTTTCTAAAGGAGGCGATTCAATCTTCACAGAAGAATATAAAGTGCAATTCAAAAATTCTTTACTGTCTTCGGCTTCTTGCTTAATATTACTTCTAGTTCATGGCCTGTTTCGGTTCAAATCACTATTAGACACGCTATGTTTAACATTTCGTTCTGTTTTCTGACGCATATTGTTTAATGAAGGAGAGAAAAAAGTTTTTTTTTTCTTTTTCGTGTCAAAAGATCTTTTGTTACACTAGATTCAGTCACATATGAAACGCATTAAGGAGAGAGCAAAGCATACTGCTCTATTAGCTTTTGACAAATATAAAAGTTGAATTGGCGGATTTTCTTCTCGTATATGAAACGTGTATAATACGTCAAATAATATGTACGTATTACTGTAACAAACTAATATAGGGTAGTCGAATCCAACTAAAGCCCTCCATGTTTTGTATAATTTTTCGGCCAATCGTTACTTTCTAGAGCCAAATAGCTACAGTTAATAAAAGATATAAATGTTTTTTTGCGTGAACCAAAACGTTGCACACTCTAAATAAGTAGCATTGTTTTTTACTTGTCAAAAAATTTACTTCTAATTAAGTTACTTGAAAGGTCGCTATATGTCACTTGGATATATAATTATCCCGTCCACTGTCCGATATAAGGGTATGTTCGATTTAAGGGTAGCTTTCTTCCGGATTTCGGCTACCCTTAAATAGAGCCGCTACTGTAAGCACCGGATCGCTACAGTTTTCAGGTCCCAATGTGTTACTTCTCTCTAGCACAGAACATGTAGAGGTACAACTGCCATATCATAAGCAAACAGTGACTGTATCGTCAATATAAGTCATATATATCTAGTTCAAAGGAACCTCTTTCCTTACGAGTTTCTTCGAATAGTCCAATAGCTATTACCGCAAAGTAAAATATATCATTCTGTCAAAACTGCGGTTTTTTAGTAGTCACAATTTTACACCAAAAAAAATCTGAGATATACACAAAAAAAAAAAGTCAAAATACAAGCTTGCTCTTTATTTTTTATAAACATATTCACTTTGTATACGATGGATTTACATTCGTGGGTATCTGATAATACCATGAAGGTAAAAAACAACAACACAAGCAAGATTCTTCTATAAAAAAACAAAGCACTAACTAATAACCTACTTAAAAAAAAACTAGCTTTTAGGCATGTCTGAAACGACCATGGTCGATTTCATTATTGCAACAGGTAAGAAATAAAATAAAAAAAAAAGAACGCGAGAGAACCTGACATTAAGCATCATTTTCTAAATAATAATAATAGCTCAAAAGTCTTCTTCGCCTCAAGATCTTTTCACCAAACTAATCAATACCGGAGCGCCTAGTGATGCCAGCACACAACAATTTGCTTTTGAATTATACGGAAAAGTACCTCACAAACAATCGAAATCAGCAGCTAATGCTGCGGCATTAGCCGAGAAAGCACAACGTAAAAAAGAATTACAGGAGGAGCAAAAATTACGTAAAGCCAATGAGTCGTTCAAAGTTGTTTTGGAAGAACCTAAACAAGATGAAGAAGAAGACGAAGAGGAACGTAGAATTAGAAAAAAAGAAAAGAAGCTTCGTAAAAAGAGAAGACAAGAAGATTTAAGTGATGATGATACGGAAGTAAAAATGACAGATAGTAGACGCAATAAATCAGGTAATTTTTTTTTTGCAAAAGCTCACACAAAAAATGATAATTTATATACTAACATAACAACTAAAAAAAACAGATGAACATGATAACGAATTAGGCGAGGAAGCAAAAGCAGAACATGAACGATTACAGGATTTAAAAGAACGTGACGAACTTGCGCAACGATTAAAGAACAAGGATAAAGACCGTACAAAGAAAGTAGTTGAAGACAGATCTGCTAAAGAAGGCAGCGAGGCGCACAAGAGACGTAATTTAGCAGATGATAAAGAAGCACGTATGGCTGCTTTGCCCGAACTCCGTACTCGTTCCAACCAGCAATACCTCAAGATGCGTGAGGAACAACAATTGGCTCTTTTGGAGCAAGAGATCGCAGATGAAAAGAGATTCTTTGCAGATCAAAAGATGACCAAGCGAGAAATCAAGGATCTACAATATAAAGAAGAAGTATTGAGATTGACCAAGGCTCGTATGAATATTGATACCAAACAAGATGGGTATATGATGCCTGAAGATTATATTACGGAAAAGGGTAAAATCGATAGAAAGAAAAAGGAGGGTGCGTTATATAAACGATACGAGGAAGAAGAAAAATTTGAGACAGAACATGACGTTTGGGAGAAATCTCAAATTCAAAAGGCTACTAAAAAACCAAGTGCAGTGGAAGAAGATGAATACGATTATGTGTTTGACGAAGACCAAAAGATTGATTTTGTCATGGCTGCCAAGTTAAATGAGCCAGACCCAGAGGACGCCGAATTATTAGAACGTATTAGTGCTGCTGAACGTAAAGCAGCTTCCATTGACGAAGTTAGAAAATCATTGCCTATATCAATACCGCGATCGTTTAATTGACGCCATTAACAAGTTTCAAGTACTTGTTATTGTGGGTGAAACAGGTTCCGGTAAAACAACTCAATTACCTCAATACTTGTACGAAGCAGGATATACAAAGGACAGCAAAAAAATTGGATGTACACAACCTCGTCGTGTCGCTGCCATGAGTGTAGCTGCACGTGTAGCAGAAGAAATGGGAGTACATATGGGTCAAGAAGTCGGTTATAGTATTCGTTTTGAAGACTGTACCTCTGATAAGACAGCAGTCAAGTATATGACAGATGGTATGCTCTTGCGTGAATTTATGACGGAACCCGATTTAGCGTCTTACAGTTGTATGATTATTGATGAAGCACATGAAAGAACCTTATCCACAGATATTTTATTTGGTTTAATCAAGGATATTGCACGCTTTAGACCTGATTTAAAATTGTTGATTTCAAGTGCTACTATGAACGCTCAAAAGTTTTCAGAGTATTTTGATGATGCGCCTATTTTTAATATCCCTGGTAGACCTTATCCTGTTGAGATCTTTTATACAAAGGCACCTGAAGCTAACTATTTACGTGCTGCTATTACGCAAGTTTTAACTATTCATGTCACTCAACCCAAGGGAGATATTCTCGTCTTTTTAACAGTAAGTATTTGTGTGTGTGTGTGTGTGTGTGTGTGTATGGTAGATTACAGAAATGATTTATAAACTGTCTTTTAATTGTAGGGTCAAGATGAAATTGAAGCGGCAAACGAAGGTTTAACATTAGCATGTAAAGCATTAGGAAGCAAAATATCGGAATTGATGATTTGTCCCATCTACGCCAATTTACCTTCAGATATGCAATCACGTATTTTTGAACCTACGCCGGAAGGAGCTCGTAAAGTTATTTTAGCAACAAATATTGCCGAAACCTCAATTACGGTAGACGGTGTAGCATTTGTCATTGATCCTGGATTTAACAAGCAAAAATCATTTAATCCCAGAACAGGTATGGAAGCCCTTACTGTTGTTCCTTGTTCTCGTGCTTCTTCTACTCAGCGCGCTGGTCGTGCAGGTCGTACTGGACCTGGTAAATGTTTCCGATTATTTACGCAGTGGGCATTTTATAATGAAATGGACGAGAATACCGTACCTGAAATTCAAAGAGTTAATTTATCCAGTGTTGTATTGTTATTAAAGGTAAGTGGTAACGATGATGATGATAATAATAAATAACTAACCACGAAATATATAGAGTTTGGGTATTAATGATTTGGTTAATTTTGATTTCTTGGATCCACCAGTTGAAGATACAATGATTCGATCACTAAGTCAGTTATATGCACTTGGAGCGTTAAACGACAGAGCCGAATTAACCAAACTAGGTCGACGTATGGCAGAATTCCCAATGGACCCATGTTTATCTAAATGTATTATTATTGCAGAAAAATATGAGTGTACAGATGAAGTAGTATCTATTTGTGCCATGTTATCTGAACAAAGTTCATTATTATACAGACCCAAAGATAAGAAGATATTAGCAGATACAGCTCATCAAAATTTAATGAAACCAGGTGGAGATCATTTATCGCTATTAAACATTTGGAACCAATGGGTAGATACAGATTATTCAGTTCAATGGTGTTATGAAAATTTTGTTCAAGTACGTACATTAGAAAGAGTGCGTAATGTAAGAGATCAACTTGTACAATTAATGGATAGAGTTGAAGTGAAATTGGTTAGTAACCCTAATCCAAATGATAATATTCCTATTCAAAAAGCTATTACTGCTGGTTACTTTTTCAATGCAGCAAGATTAAACAAGTCTGGTGACTCGTATAGAACTGTAAAGCAAAATCAAACTGTACATATTCATCCTAGTAGTGGTATGCTTGAAAAGAAGCCAAAGTGGGTTGTCTACTTCGAATTAGTTTTAACTAGTAAAGAGTATATGAGACAAGTAATGGAAATACAACCAGCATGGTTATTGGAAGGTAAAAAATATATATATTAGATGCATATAAACATTTTAACTAACATTTAAATATTAGTTGCCCCTCATTATTATAAACAGAGCGACTTGGATAATTTGGATGATGCTAAAAAAATGCCTAAAAAAGGTCAATAAATATTAGTATTTCCTAGCCACGTGTTTTTACTATAACTCTCACACTGGGGGGGGGGAGTTATTTTTTTTTAAAGTTTTTTACACGGGAAATACAGAGGGGGATGGATTCACATGCCCAAATTACACGATTGGTTCCTTTTATAGTTTTAATTTTTTTATTTCCTTTTTTTATAACCGTATTATAGCTTAAAAAAAGAGACAGTAATAGCATAAAAACACACGTAAATATATCAAGTAACAACTGTAAGTAATATAAAATAAAAAAGCCTAGCCTTTCTTTTTATTATTTCATTTAAACGTTTCATAATAAAAAAATAACGTTTTAACGCTTTTAATTTCCCCACAAAAAAAAGTATTTCTATTGGTCTTGGGTTTGTAATCATCTCCCGATGTTTCCGTACAATACACGAAATTTTTTTTTATTTTTTATTATTTATTCCCCTGGTTTTCCTTTGCAACCTGTTTTTTCCCCTTTTTCTTTTTTCTTTCTCTCTTTTTAATCCAAGAAAATGACTGCAGCAGTAGAAAGTAACACAGTAAGTCGTTTAGAACAGTACCGTCGTATTTTCCAAAAGTATGCTTCCGTTGAACAAGACCAAGAAAAGTTAATGACCAAGGATGACTTTTTATCTGCTATTGCACCGGGAGAAGACTTTAAAAAGATTACCAGACAACAATTTGGACTATTATACAAATTAGCCGACAGAAATGATAAGGGTACAGTTACATTTGATGAATTTGTGATATTTCAAGATTTATTATCCAAGCCTGATGCTGAGTATGAAGTCGCTTTTCGTGTTTTTGACGTTAACGGTACTGGCAAAGTAACATTTGATGGTTTTAAAAACGTACTCTCGAGTAATATGCCTTCTGATGCAGTTCCATTTGATTTCGATTGCGATTGGTTAAAGTTGTATATTGGTTCAAAGGACGGTAATCATGAATTGAGTTATCAAGAATTTACTCAGTTAATCAAGGGCTTACAAGGTGAACGTCTTCGTCAAGAGTTCAAGCATTTTGATAAAGATCAAACTGGCTTTATCTTACCAGAGGACTTCAAAAAGATTATTCTGGATGTTGCAAAACATAAATTATCTGATGACGTGATTGATCATTTACCTACCTTATGTAACCTCTACAGTGGTAACAAGATTAGTTTCTCTTCTGTCGTTGCCTTTCATAATGTCATTCGTAACATTGATATGGTCGAATCAGTTATTCGTAAAGCAATCGAGAACAATCAAGATAAAAAGATCACCAAATCGGATTTCTTAAAGCATGCACATGAAGCAAGTCGTTATACTGCTTTTACTCCTATGGAAGTTGATGTTATTTTCCATTTTGCTGGTGTTGACGATGATTCTGGTGTACTCGGTTTAGACGATTTCGCTAGAATTTTAGATCCTCGTTGGACCACCAGTGTAAAGACAATTGATATTAAGGTAGAAGATGAGACACCAAAGAAAAAGGGAGGAATATTATACCAATTAGCAGAAGGTGCTTACTCATTCGCACTTGGTTCTATTGCTGGTGCTGTTGGTGCTACTGCTGTTTATCCTATTGATTTAGTCAAGACACGTATGCAAAACCAAAGATCAAAGGTTGTTGGTGAACTCTTGTATAAGAATAGTTTGGATTGTTTTAAAAAGGTTTTAAAGAATGAAGGGTTTGCTGGTTTATACAGAGGTCTTGGACCTCAACTTGTTGTAAGTTGTTATACTTTGTGTTATTATATATCTATTCTCAGTTAGTAATTTTTTTTTCTTCTTTTTTTTTTGCAGGGTGTTGCACCAGAAAAGGCAATTAAATTGACTGTCAATGATTTTGTTCGTAATAAATTTACCGGTAAACAAAATGGTGATATCAAATTTTGGCAAGAAATGATTGGTGGTGGTGCCGCTGGTGCATCTCAAGTTGTGTTCACAAATCCTTTAGAAATTGTCAAGATTCGTCTTCAAATTCAAGGTGAACAAGCAAAGAACTTGGCTGCTGATGCCGCACCTCGTAGATCCGCTATTTGGATTGTAAAACATTTAGGTATTGTAGGTTTATACAAGGGTGTAGCTGCTTGTCTCTTAAGAGATGTACCCTTCTCTGCTATTTATTTCCCTGCATACGCACATTTGAAAAAAGATTTATTCAAGGAAGGTCCAGAACACAAATTAGCCATCTCCGAATTATTAATGGCTGGTGCTATTGCTGGTATGCCTGCTGCTTATTTTACAACTCCCGCTGATGTAATCAAGACTCGTTTGCAAGTCGAAGCACGTAAAGGACAAACATCATATACTGGTATTGCTGATGCCGCTAAAAAGATTTTTGCTGAAGAAGGTTTCCAGGCCTTTTTCAAGGGTGGTCCTGCTCGTATTCTTCGTTCTTCACCTCAATTTGGTGTTACACTAACTGTGTATGAACTTTTACATCAACTTATACCTCTCCCTGGTCATGGTCCCGCACCTACTACCACAGCTGCTGTCGCAAGTCAACCTACACAACAAACACTTGAAAATAAGGCTACTCTTCGTTCTACCAACGCATTAAAAATGTTGTTGGACCTTGATTATAGATTTGGTGTTTACCAACAAGTTAAAAAAGACTAGATTTTTTTATATATTTTCTTATATTATTACATGTATTAAAAAACAACAACAAAAAAAAGTATTGCTATTGTAATATTATTATTATTATCCTTCACCCATCTTTTATTATTACTCCTCCTTTAACTTTTGTTGCTTTAATTGTTTTACTAGCTTTAAAAATGCCATAACTAGAGGTACCGAAATAGGTACAAATAATGGCATATAAATAGCGTACTTGTGCTCGTCAGGGAAATAAAGCATGGAGACCATAGTTGGATCAAAGAAAGCCTTTTCTGCGAGTTCAATACCTTGAACCGATCTTTGTAAAGCCTCGACATAATTCTCTTTAGCAAGTGCTTGACTTGCAAGTGTTAACGTGTCCAAGGATTGACGTACCTTACTATTGATATGATCCTGTACTACCATATTGGGAATTTCATCCACCAATTGAGCCAAAGACTTTAAAGTACTAATTGTATTCACTACATTTTCCAAAGTTCTCATTCGAATTAAATTATCCTTTTCCAACACTGTGATACCTGTTTTAGTTGCTGGTTCAAACGTAACTTGATAACCTGAAGGCTGCAGCAGCAAAAAAAAAAAGGTTAATAATAATACCTTTTTTTTTATCAGCTAAAAAGGCTTACTAATTTTTGATATATATTTGTTTCCAAGTCCTGAATACCAATTAAACTTCTTAATTGAGAAATAAAGATTTTCATAATAGGCTGAAGGTCCTTTTTAGTGAACCGATATTCTTGTTCAGATGTCTTTGGTGGGTTTTTAATCGTGATACCACCCCAACGAGGAATAAGAAATGCGCTTGTTAATAAAGGTTGGTCTTTGGAATCGTGAATACGAAGTGGTGATTCTTCTTGTGAAGGAACGTATAGAATGAAATTAATGCTTGGGTATGAAGTGATAGTAGATGCTATAAGAAAGTTACAATTAGTTTTTATTTTCCCTTATGCATATACCCTGTTTATAGTCTGTACCTAAATTCCATTCTGCTGAATTGACAAAATGAGGTAAATGTCGAGGCTCGAAATAATAATAATTAGGCCTTCCTTCTCTTTCCTTATACTTTGGTTTCAACGATAATGGTGCGTAATTTTGGATCTAACATTGCATATAAATATCTATTCATACTAATAATAACTCTCCCACTTACTTGTGAATCAATGGTAAAATTGGATACAACCGATACCTCTTTTAAAAAAGGTGTCAAATAACTTTGAACTGCTTCACGAATCTCCCAATCAATTCTCTTATTTTCGGGATTATTGTTCATTAAACTAAACGTAGTTTCGTACTGAGAAGAGTACTTGAGTACACGCATACTAGCCACATCATTCTTATCCTTGTTTTCAATATGACAAGCAATATTGCCCAGGTTTTCGTATTGTCCGAGGTACACAGGTGGAATAATGGTCGATAAAGACTCGGCAATACGTGTCATGTCTTTTATTTTAATATGGCTGGTCCTTTGGCTTCCAACATGAATATCTACTTTATCGGATTCACTGACATAAATAAAGTAGTTACCGATAGGTGCTGTCTTTTCTTCAGGTTGTTCATCTACATACATGCCATTAGAAAACTTTTCGCCACTTTTTATTTTTAAATAAATATGAGCGTACCTTGATTCCATTGTTGAACATCAACATGGATAGGAAAGTTATCTCTAAAATTCGAATTAAAAGTATTCAACAATTGCTGATTAATAGAAGTCGACAAGTCACTGACACTTGTTGTAGTAGGTATATATATGGTAAATTGAGTAGGCAAGACAAAATCGCAAGCCTATATATATATAAAAGTCAACATAATACTATCATGGTTGTTATTGGTTTTTTTTCTACCTGTCTAGTTTGCCATGCGTCTATTTCAGCAAAAGGTAAATTAGCTCTATAGACTTCAGTTGTTTTCCACCAAAAGGGTAGTCCTAACAATACAACGCTCCAAAAAGCAAGTACCACTTTACGTGTTACTATAAAACTAACGATATGAATTGAATGTCATTTACTTTTTTTTTTCTAGATTGGTGTATAGTGTACCTTTATTGTCATCACTCATGATTAATGTTGTAAAAAAAACAAGATGGAATCACACTCTCCAGTGTCTCTTTTTTAAAAAATAAATGAATAAATTCAATATCCGTCCTGTTGTCGTTTTTTTTAGGTACAAAAAAGATTTATGCAATTGAAATAACATCGTTTGAGTAAAAAGCCAAATTTAGCGAAAGTATTACTCAGTTATTGATGATATACTTAGTAGTAGCAGCCACAATATTACAACTATTTAGACCTTTTTTTACTGCTCTTATTCATTAAAAAAAAGCTGGTTTGCTACCTGGCATCAAACATAATAAACGTACAAAATATTGCGAGTAATAATAGTAACCAGGAGTTTATTTAGCATCGTAAGAGATAGTAATCGTTAGCACTGTATACCGATCAAGAATATAAAAAGCTCAGGGAGAAGAGTAATTCTATAAACCGAACAATAATGACAACGATATCAGACTTTCGGTCTGCATTCATTCAATTCTAAATTGCTACAGCAATGTGCATTATTTGACGTATCATACACATTCTATATACAAGAAAAAATCCGTCTATTTAACTTTAATGTCTATTGTAATCAAATAATACCTTCATCTTTGTACTGGTACGAATTTACAGTTACAATTGAATCTATCTTGTACAGCATTTTACCTCCTTTAATACGTTTCATCTGTTACCAGATTTCGCGTTACAGGAGACTTGACACGAGAAAAAAAAAAAAAAAAAAAAAACTCTTTTCTTCATTGAGCAATATGAAACAAAAAGCAAATGATGTTAAAAGCAATGCTTTCAATCTTGATTCGAAAACGTATAGACCACAAACTAGAGGTTATATTAAGCAAGAAACCGAAGACAGCAAAGAACCTTTGACACGCGCTTTATATTCTCCTGTGAAGATTGAACCGCCTCCTTTAGAAACGAGCAAGCATAAAAGTAGTAAGTGTTGAAAAGAGAAGTACAGAGAAAGAATATTTTATACAGCTTAATACTCACTAAGTATATATATATCTATCAACAGGTATCATAAACAGACAATATGGTATATGTAATAATATCACTTTTCCAGAAGAAAGCTATATCTTGACCACGAACTACACTCTCATAAAACTAAAGACGCACCTATTATCGACATCAAAACCCTTCGTTGTAATATTGCAATAGGAAATTTAGAAACCTCCAGAACTACCGCTTCCACACGGCTAATCGAAATGATGTCCATATCCCTTCTACCATGCCAAAACTAAACCCATCGAAAACACCAGATGTCAAAGATCCAAACAATCACTGCCAGTCATGTAATTATACGTTCAAGGCGAAGAGAAACTACTATAAACACATAGCTTCTGCCCATCGTATGTCGCATCCCAAATACTCAAGAGAACCCCGCGCGTCAGAACATATAAAGCCAATGATAGATATTTTAAATCTGTATTGTGATATATGTAAGAAAACATATCGTAACAAGGGCGTCTATATATGGTATTTAGTTCATGTTCACGGAATAACATTACCAGACGCTTACTCGGAACCGAACAACTTCGATTCAAGAAATCATTATTGTAAAGTGTGTGATATGGAGTATAAACACAGCAAGTTGCAAACTATAGCTCATTTGCGAGATATACATCATACAGAACCACCCTCTCCTCATGGTTTGATACCAGACACTAACGATCCAGATAATTATTGCGCTGGTTGTGACAAAGCGTTTTCTGCTAGAAAAACTTATGTACGTCATCTGGTTTCCGCTCATCTTGACAAAATGCCCGAACTATATCAAGGGATAGATCGTAAGAACCCTAGCAAGGAAGACATGAGGTGTCAGAGGTATTGTGCTGATTTCCAAAAATTATTTCTGTTGAAATAATCACATCAAATTCATATGGATAAAATACATGGTATCAAAGCACTCGAACATTTAACAAATAGCGAAGGTCCAGATGTCGACAATCCAAATAACCATTACACTTCCTGTGATAAAACATATTCTTTCTATAGTCGTTTTCGACGCCATTTGGTATATTTGCATAATTTGCCTGTACCCAGGAAACATATGATGGTCAACGACGTAGTACCTGTTTTCGACCGCTCAAAAAAGTATTGTAATGTCTGTAATAGAGTATATAAATCATTGCAATCGTATTGAGGTCACTTGTCACGATATCATAGCTCAACTGAAACAATGCCAACTAATGTTAATCGAAACGAAATACCGATTATTGACGAAATAAGCAAACATTGCACGGTCTGTAACAAAGTATACAAAAGTAGAGACTCATATAAACTGCATTTGTATAAGATTCATGGCATCTCACTACCTAGAATTAGGCCTAAAGCAATGCAGATCGAGCACGATGTTATTCCTGACATGAATGATAAAAACAATTATTGCGTCTCATGTAAGAGAACTTACTCGAATCGAGTTCTTTGTACACACCACTTGTCAGATATCCATAATATGAAAAACTAAATATTAAGAAGCCACAGAAGAAAAGCTAAATATTTTATTCGTGTATTTGCAGCTTCGATAATAAAAATAAAATGCAGCCATTTGGTTGGCCTGTAACTTTGCTGCCACGTGGAAAATAAACTTTCGCGTCTACTTGTATGTATAAAGAAATGCTAGTTAGTTTTTTTTCCCCTACAATTTAGAGAAACCAATGTAGAAAGAATAAAACAAAGAATATAATACCTTACTTATAACCTGCGCTAGATAGTATACCGTACTATCTAGTTATCAATATAATATATGCACTCAACTATTGAATTGGAAAATATAGTATCAGTATCAGCGTATTCTTTTTTTTTTGTTACACCTAGCACGATGGCAATTGTTGAGAGTATAATGAACGCTGACTCTCTCTACAATAGTTTTAATACCAACATAATAGTTATTATTTTCGATGATAGTTAAAAAAAACAGAGGTCTCCTATCCGAAATGGAGTAACACTATATGTATACTTGGGTTGGACAATAACAAAGACACGAAGGATATTTTTTATTTAAATTAAACTAAATAAAAAAAAAGAAGAAGAAGCAAGTAGTAGTTATACATTTACTCTTGTTTTAAACTAGCCAACTTCTTTTCACTGACAATAGAATCAGCATGAACACCACCAACTAGACGAACAATTAAAATAATCATATCGTTCATTTTTCTAACTGGATAAAAGAATGGAACTCTATTGGGTAAAGTCCATTCAGTTTGGGCTTTAGCACCTGAAGCTAATGTTTGACTGTAAGTGGTAGTGGCCTTGGGAACAGCCATCATGGACATAATGATAAACTATGTATACTGTCAGTATGACTGTCATCTTTTTTTTAAAAATGGAAATATGTAACTTACGAAAGGGTAAATGATAGAGAATACGGCGCCTGAGCGAAGAAATGTGAGAAAGAAAGTAATCACTGTAGCAGGGAAACCTAAATATTCATGTGTTAATCATTTTTTTTTTTTTACAACTGACTATGTTTATTTACCAAATCCTAAAAAGTATGCCCAGTGCTTTTCCATATAAGATAATCGCTTTTCGAGGTTCCAACCTTGATAAATCCATTGATACCTATTTTAGGTACATATCCCGTTACTATTTTCACATTTACCCAAAAAATATATATTTTTAAAAACTTACTCGAAACAATAATATGAACTGATGATACAATTCATTAAGAAGGAAGAGATCAAACCAATAAAAGGAAGCTTATACAAAAGAGCAGCAAAGATACCAGCATTAAGATATAAAATAATCGTTAAAATGGTTGAAGCCATTGTTTCTACAACGCTTGCTGTGGTTTTTTGCTTTTGTTGCTTTGCTTGAATATGATATGATTTTAAAGCTACGGTATCTAAGAACTTGCCATTGATAACGAGTAATATAATGTATGTTGGATAACCTAACAGGGACTACATGACAAACTTTAGAACCTTTTTTTATATCTGCGACAATAATACTTACAACCCAGGTACAGCCTAAAAACGTGGCGGTAGGATAAACGGTTTCCAAGAAAACAATTGCACCCAGGAAAATGACCCCGTTTAAGAGAAACATGGTCAACATGGCCTTTTGAATACTCGAGGAACTATGGTGCAAAGAGATAAATAATGAGTTACGTTTCAGGATGGTGAGAAATTTTTTGTATCATTACGTGTAAAATAATATAAACGTTTTTGGCCAATTTGAAGCATGTTCAAGACCATTTAAAAAGTAACTCCAGTGCTGAGATGCAGAAGAATTAGCTAAAGTTGCCATTTTATATACTTTATTTATTTATCTTGAAAAAAAAGGAAAAAGAAAAAGAGAGTAAGAAAAAAAAAAAGCCAAGTGTTATCGAAATTGTACTTAAAATGCACTACTTTTAATTGGCTCTCCAGTAACGTTTACTTCAAATGTTGAATACAGTAACAAGCGTTTTAAAAAGGAATACTGAAAATTATACTATCTGCATTTATTTAATAAAAGGTCTAGTTAGTCAGTTATTACCAAGTGTTTACAGAGTCTATTTTTTTTCTCAGTTTTTATAGATAATGATGTAATGTATGTACTGCTGCGAAATGAATTGCTTATTCCTTCGGCTAGTATAGTTTCCAGTAAATTACTTGGGTTATCATCACCCGAGACACATTACAGGTAAACCCACTTAATAATAACTGGTATAATTGTAGTTTTTTCTTTCTCGTGGTTGAAACACACGAGAGACATCTGACTTTTTTTTTTACCGTGAAAACTAGATGCGTGTCGCATTATATGCAGCCTCCCAAAAAAAAAAAAAATTCAGTTTATAAAACATGCAGGGTTACGACATTGACTATCCATGTAAACCCCCAAGTTCTTTAACATACAACTCGCTTTTATTTTTAACTTACGATCCAACCAGTTTTACATGGAGCCGAAAAATAAAATAAAATAAGGTAACGCAGTGCTTAAAGCACAAATAAATAAATAATTTAATTATCAGGGACAACCTTTCCAACAATGTTATATCTCTTGGAGAAGAAAGCATGCCATTGTTCTAATGTTTCTAATTCCTTTTCAGTGAGATCGCTGTAATCAGCAACACACTCTTCAGGTTTCAAAGATGACTTTCCAAGTGCCTTTTTTTTAAAAAAAGAAAAAGAAAAGTAAGCATTATATACTCTTTTTCTCTATCTCTTATATATACTTTACCTTGGAAGAATCTTTACCGGTGAAAACACTGTAACCAGCACCAGGACCGTAAGAACTAGTGTTCTTTGATACGTCGAAAACATCACCCTTGATAGCAACGTAGATAGGAAGAGAAGGATCTGAACCGTTGTACTTGGCGAGTTCAGAAACAGTGATAGGTGTGGTTTGAGGGGGTTGACTATAAACAATTATGATTAATAACGCATTAATATTTTTCGTAATATTAAACTTTACGTGGACATTTTTTTTCAGTTTAAAGTAAGAAGGGGAAAGAACGAAAAAAAAAAAGATTGAGTCATTTTAAATATCCATTTATTTATTATTTGTGTTGCCGACTCTTAACTTTAAAAAAATGAACCTGTATTTTTTTATCTTATTTTTTATAGTAAATGCAATGGTTTCTTCTTCTTTTTTTCGGCTTTATATTCATCTTTACTAATCATAAAAGAAAATACAAATCACATTTTACTTCTAGAGAGATTTTTTATTTATTTAACCGTGTAACAATAACTACACATAAAAAAAAAATGTATTTTGTATGCAATGGTGCACTATGTATTTAACCGTCATTTATAAAATTATAGCGTGATTTATCCGCGCCATTTAGTTTGTCACAACTTTGCTTCGTTTTGTTTTTGTTCTGGAGTATAATAGTAGTAGAATACCTACTGTAATTCACCTGCAGTAAGATCTGCATCACTTATCGATTAAAGAACTCCCTCATTTTTTGGGATATCAAAGAAAGACTAGGCATTACTAACACCAGTTGTTGAATCTGATAATTTACAATTTCAGAATCTGATAAATAATTCTACCCAGTCAAGGTCCTAGCTCCGTCGTGTTACATAGTGACCCCATTTTTTTTTTTTTTTTTTTTTTTTTGACCACTAATAGGTTTTAGTAGCATTCCTTTACGCCTCTAAATAGGTAGTAAGACGCCATGAATCACATACAAATGAGTTTTATATGACGCTCTATTTTTGTATTCTTTGTCACAGGCTGTGCATTTTTTACTTGTTTCGTCGATAACTGGCGTTTCCTGTCGATTGACATAAGGTGACAATCTTTTCGTCGGGAGTCTTACATGGTGAACTCTGGACAAATGAATTCGATAACAATTCAATGTAGAATATACTTTATCACATACGTTGCAGTAGTTTTTTTTTTTGCATGTCTGTAATAGGTGCTACATTTTTAGGTATAATAATGTGTTTATGTGGTGTAAACAAATCATGAACATTTTTCAGATGGCGTCGGTATATGGCTCCGTTACAATATATTTTATCGCATAAACTGCAATGGTTATTTGGACTGTTAACGTCGGGATCATCGGCATTTGGCAAATGTTTGAGCTGTTTGATACCATGGATTTTATCCATGTGAATTTGATGTAAGTGTTTTGCCAGAAATATTTTTTGGCAATCAGCACAATGCCTCTGACACCTCATGTCTTCCTTGCTAGGGTTCTTACGATCTATCCCTTGATAAAGTTCGGGCATATCGTCGAGATGAACGGATGACAGATGCTCTATATAGCTTTGTTTATCGCAAAACGTTCTATCGCACGCAGCACAATAATTATTTAGATCTTTAGTGTCGGGTGGAAGATCAGAACGAAAGGTTGGTGATATATGATGTATGTTTCGCAAATGCACCATAAAACGATATCTGCGTTTATATTTATATCGCACGTTTTACAATAATAGCTTTTTGGATCAAAATTTTTCGGTTCCAAGTAAACGTCCGGTAATGTTATTCCATGAACTATAACTAAATGTCGTATGTAAGGTTTCTTGGTACTATATGATTTCTTACAGAAATCACAGTATAAATTTAAAATATCAATTTTTGGCTTTCCATTTTTTTTGGCTCGCGTATTGTTCTGGAGGGCACAAGATGTGACATATTATGGGTATCAGACAAGTGTTTATAGTAGTTGGCTCGCCACTTGAACGTATGATCACACGAGATACAGTAATAGTCTGGATCATTGATATCAGGTGTTTCAATGGGTTTGGTTTTAGTTTTGGATTGATAAGTGGAATAGGAACGTTATTTTTAACGTTTCGTTCTGTTTTCTGGCGCATATTGTTTAATGAAGGGGGGAAAAAGTTTTATTTTTTTCGTGTCAAAAGGTCCAGATTCAATCACATTTGAAGCATTTTAAAATGCGTACCGACAAAAATGTTAACGCATTATTTGATTTACAATTAGCTTTTTAAAAATACCTAAACTAAATAGATACATTTGATTCATGTATGATAAGTCAGCTAATGAATATTAAATGATGGCCGAAATCTGGAAGAAATTCACCCTTATACAGAACATAACAGTAGACGGGATAATTACATATTCAAGTGACATATAGCGACCTTTCAAGTAACTTAGTTAAAAGTAAATTGTTTGACAAGTAAAAAACAATGCTACCAGTCTAGAGTGTGCAACGTTTTGGTTCATGCAAAAAAAAATATTTACTGCGTTTATGCCAGACTATATCTATTACTAACTGCAGTTATTTGGCTCTAGAAAGTAACGATTGGCCGAAAAATTACACAAAACATGGAGAGGGCTTTAGTTGGATTCGACTATCCTATATTAGTTTGTTACAGTAATGCGTACATATTATTTGACGTATTATACACGTTTCATATACGAGAAGAAAATCCGCCAATTCAACTTTTATATTTGTCAAAAGCTAATAGATCAGTATGCTTTGCTCTCTCCTTAATGCGTTTCATATGTGACTGAATCTAGTGTAACAAAAGATCTTTTGACACGAAAAAGAAACTTTTTTCTCTCCTTCATTAAACAATATGCGTCAGAAAACAGAACGAAATGTTAAACATAACGTGTCTTAACATGATTTGAAACGATACAGGCCATGAACTAGAAGTAATATTAAGCAAGAAGCCGAAGACAGTAAAGAATCTTTGAATTGCACTTTATATTCTTCTGTGAAGATTGAATCGCCTCCTTTAGAAACGAGCAAGCATAAAAGTAGTAAGTGTCGAAAAGAGAAATATATAGAGAGAGAGAGGGACAGAAAAAGTATTTTCTATACGGTCTTATACTTACTAGACATATATGCATATAGATTTATCGAACAAATACTGTAGTATATGTAACATCACTTTTTACACTAGACGTATTTATCTTGACCACGAACTACACTCCCATAAAACTAAAGAGATGGCTATTATCGACCTAAAAAGCCGTTATTGTAATATATGTAAGAAAACTTATAAATGCCACCAAGGGTATCGCATTCATATGGCGAATCGAAATAATATTCATATTCCATTTACCCGTCCAAAACTAAAACCAAACCCAATGAAAACACCTGATATCAATGATCCAAACTATTACTGTATCTCGTGTGATCATACGTTTGAGTCGAAAAGAAAACACTTCAAACACTTGGCTAGTATCCACCATATGTCACATCCTGTGCCCTCAAGAGAACCACGCGAGCCAGAAAATAAGAAACCAAAAATTGATGATTTAAATTTGTATTGTGATGTTTGTCAAAAAGCATATTGTACCAAGATAAATTATTTGCGGCATTTAGCTCAATTTCATCGCGTGACCGTAACAGGCGTTTATTTGGAACCGAGGTACTTTGATTCAAAAAGACTTTTTTGTAAAGTGTGTGATATAAGGTATACACACAAGTTGAAATTTTTTGCTCATTTGCGAGACGCACATCGTACAGTACCACCTGCTTGTTTGGGTTTGACACCAGACACTAATGACCCAAATAATTATTCTATTGCATGTAATACAACGCTTTCTAAGAGACAGAATTATGTGCATCATCTGGCCGCTTTTCATCTTAACGAAAAGCCGGAACTTTATCAAGGAATTTACTGTAAAAGACCTAGCAAGGAAGACATAACGTATGAGAGGTATTGTGGTGATTGTCAAAAAGTATTTCTGTCAAAACGTTTACATCAAGTTCACATGGATAAAATACATGGCATCAAATTACTTGAAAATTCGCCAAATGGTGATGATCCAGATGTTAACAACCCAAATAACTATTGCGCTTCATGTAATAGAACATATTCTTGCAAAGGAACTTTTCGATCGCATCTGATTAATGTTTATAACTCGATTTTAACCCCTTCATACAAGGAAGATATTGAAGCTAGTAATATAGCGCCAGTTGTGGACGTTTAAAAAAGGAATTGCAATGTCTGTGATAAAGTATTTTTAACATTGAATTATTATCGAGAGCACATGTCTAGAATACACCATATAAACCTCCCAAATGAAGCATTTCCAATACCTGTTATTAATGGAATAGATAACCATTGCACAGCCTGTGGCAAAATGTACAAAAATAGGCCATCCTATAAACTACATTTGTATAGTACTCATGGCATCAGACTACCTAGAATGACGCGTAACGGCCTGTAGTTAATTACGATACTATTCCCGACATGGATGATAATAGGCATTGTGCCTCGTGTAATAAAACTTACTCAAGTAGAGCTATATATAGGCGTCACTTGGTTATAATTCATAATATGCAAAAATTAGAGATTAAACAAGAAGAGGCAAAGGAAACGTTAAATATTCGATCTGTACAAACAAACTAGCTAGTTTATTGATCCTAACTTGGAGAACTATATTTATTTATGAATAAACTTACTATTGAACTAAGCAACTAAATGATTATAATGTGTATATGTCTTTGATCAGCATTACCCCATTGTTGTGTAATGGTATGCACATCTTTGATGCTGCTACTTTTCGCTTAATGCCCAATGATCGTTATGACGTGCATAAATTTTGAGCAACCAATAAGGCAATCCTACTGATGTACATTCATTTTAAGTTCAGGTCGTTTTTTTTTATCTTTTTTTTTTACCTTTTTACCTTTTTTTCTTTTTAACCATACCATGACACAAGAACAGTAAGTAAAGCAAAAAAAATATATATACATTTAACCGTTCAAACAAAAGAAAAACTAAATACCTATTATAGGAAGAGACAACAAGTAAATTCTTTATTAATACATAATCCCTCTACACATGTAGCAGTAGATGGACAAATTTACGAAGTCCCCTTGAGTTCAGAAGATAACACGTTTCTATTGATTAATTTATCAGCTCATTTTCCCGAAGAACCACCAGTGATTACACTTACACCTACCGGCATGCGTCATCCGTGGGTAGAAGGCGACGTTATTATGCATGACGCATTACCTAGTTGGCAACCACAGCTATCCAATTTAGGTTTGTTGGTAAAGAAAATTCGAGAAGAGTTTATGGCAAGACCTCCAGCAAAAAAGAATAATAATAATAATGAACAACCAACAGAGGGGTAACAGACATTGGTTTTTTTTTGGGTCCTTTTTTTTTTATTAATTTTTTAAAGTGTAGATATAATTCTAGACCACCGCCACCTATTCCTGCAAATATACCTAGTAATCCAGAGTACAATGCGATTGCAAGATTAAGGTAAATATATATAAAAAAGACATGCGAGCTTTACAAGCAAGTATAATGATGTTTTATTTTATTTTTGTAGTCCTGAAGAAACAGAAGAGTTGGTTCAAAATGAAACTGCGTTTGAGATATTTTTCGAGTCTTTGGATCGAGTCAAGAACTTGAAGACATTTCAAGAGGACTTGAGAAGTGGAAATGAGACACTTGCACGTAAGTCCTTTTTTATATATATATATATTTGCAGTGTAAAGGATAAACTAAGTCGCTATGATAATAGATAAAAACTTGAGCAGAGAAGATCAGCTGCTTAAATTAAGGTCAGAAGTTGAAGGTTTAGAAAGTAAATTTAAAATGGATAAACTCGAATTTGAAGGAAAAGAGAAATTACAGAATGAAGCATTCCATGTAAGTTTTGTATACACGCATACACATATAAAAGAACATTGATTTTAATCGACTTTTCCGAGAATAGAGATTTTCAGCAGCTACAGTCTTGACAAGACTTAAAGCGAGTGCATACGAATCAGACGAACTATCAGAATCAGTAGCGCAAAGCTTTTTGGACGGAAATTTGGATAATGAGAGTTTTGTTAAACAGTTTAGAGAGTTTCGTAAAGTGTATCATTTACGAGAGAGTAAATTGGAAAGAGCCCAAAAGGATAATCTTTTCGTATCATCTTATTAACGTTTTATTGGATTAATAATAAAAAAATTATGCAAACACCTGACTTTATCCTATTTAATCTTTTTCTTTTTTTCTTTTTTTGTTCTCTTCTTTCTTTAACAAAGCCCTTCATTGTACAAATGAGGATTATATTAGCTGAAACTGGTACAGAGTTCGAACTTGATAGCTCTAATTTAACAGAACCTAATGAGTAGGACTTTTTTTTTTTTTTCTACTTCATTGACATGGGCATGTACTTAACCCTTTTTTTTTTTTTAGACTTTACAGCATAAAGAAAAAAGTAGAAGGAAAGGTCAATATCAAGTACTCGGAACAAATACTTGTGTCTGCCACAGGTGTACAATTAAAAGAGTCAGATACGAAAATAAGTGACATTTATGATACCATTGTCGTATTTAATCGCCGTCTATTGCAGGATCCTGCATGCGTACAACAACTCGTTGGGTCCATAAAACTAACTCCAAACATCGATCTACCTTCTTTGCAGCAAGTCGAAAATATGTCCGTATATGAAGATCAAGTATTTATAGATACTATCCACCGTATTGTACAAGAAAGTATTTGCGTGATAAAGATATCTCTGCATCTTTTTAATAATCATAATCATTCCATTCTATATATTTAGGTTTGCGTCAGTCGATATTCTACCATTGACCAATTAACAAATGAAATTAATGCCCAAACAATTGCTTTAAACGCAGCGTTCAATAATCTAGAATCTCATATTAGGTATTAATTAATTATACATGTAAAAAAAAAAGAAAAAAAAAGAGGGGGTTGTTTGGTAGAATAACAAACATTTATATTTTCAGAGCAGCACATCAAAATATTAGTAAATTTGATCGAATTGCGCAACGAGAATTTGCAAAGCACGCTATTTCAATAGGAAGTATCGGTTTAGATATTGAATTATTACAAAGGATT
Organism: Helicostylum pulchrum; assembly: GCA_025677825.1. NCBI lineage: Eukaryota > Fungi > Mucoromycota > Mucoromycetes > Mucorales > Mucoraceae > Helicostylum > Helicostylum pulchrum. The sequence goes on from JAIXMO010000009.1 coordinate 647,207, forward strand.
CAATTGCACCCTCGGGCATGCGATATCAGTAACAGTACACAACTTGATCCGAATACGACACTTGGTAAATTAGTACCAATCAAGGAGCTCGAGAAATGCAAGCATCTGATACTGACAAAATATGACCAACTTGTGAGCGGCACACTGGAGCAAAAAAACAAGGCAAGCTATTTATATCAGCAGACGACTCATTTAAGCACACAACTTGCATCATTGCAATTATCCGTTCAAGGCGCAACCAAAATAAAAAATGAAGTCAGCCGTAGTACAGAAACTGTGTGTGAGATCGAAAAGAAACTTTTGCATCAGATAAAAAGGGTGAAAAAGAAGGATTCGCTCTATTTGGAATTAAATGGACCTCCTAGTCCTTCAAGATCGATGGACACTATTCGATATTCTACTACAACACAAAACAAGAATAAATTAATGGATTTAGTAAAGACGCTATATTTTCATCTGGCATTTATTGAACAAGCAGAGGTATCCGTCAGACAAGAAAAGAAACATTTCGTCACTAGTTTTGTTCATTGTATGCAGTCTATAAGTCAAGTGGAAGAATCTGTAACTAAAATTTATCCGAAATTAGCCGACTTGGAAAAAGAAATAAAGTTTCTAAGGCGAGATATAGAAAAAGGTAACGGTACAACTGCAAGGAGAGTGATCGCTGGTTATGTAAGTCGTTTTTTTTAAAAACCTTGTTTCCATTTTTCTTTTATATACATATTAAAAAAAAGGGACATACTCTTATTTTACACTATAGGGTATATTGTTAATCGAATTATGGCGAAGAGATAAATATACAGAGGTAAGTGTATAATATATATGCATACAATGATGTATATATGTTTTTCTAAGGATAAACAATATGTCATAGATAGTCAAGGGAAATGCAAATTTACTGCAGACTTTATTTAGTGAATTTGGACAATTAGAACAAAGTTACCGAAAAGGATTTGAGCAAGAGATAGTATGCGTAGATAAGCAACATATGCTTTCGACAGAGAGCCTAGTCATTTTACCCTTTCAAATGCAAAGTGAGTTTTTTTTACTATAAAAATCTCAACACCTTTTATACCTAACTGATATTTATATGCAGATATGGATGAACCGCCTATAATCTGCACAACTGGTACTGTAAACGAATCCGAGGAAAATATTGTTATTGTAACTAGAGCAAACGTACAAGGTAATTTATTTTTTAAAAAAAGAAAAGCTTAATATATAGATAGATTAACACTCCTCAACATTTTATCAGAGTATATTCAAACGGTACACTCATTTTATGCTGGTAGTATACCGAATATGAATAAACGATCGAGATCCAATAAAGTATCAACCGAACAAACAACCCGTGATGTTTCCATTATGTTAACGCAACGTTTAGAAAGAGAAGCCAAAAGGATTCGAATAGGTTTATCTAAACTAGGTATTTTGCATTATTTTTTTTACGCCTATTTAGATATAATAACTAACAATCAAAAAAAAAAGGTATGCCTAACTCATCCGTGAATGAAACCAATCAAAATGAAAGTGCCAAGGTATATATATATATATATCTCTGTTTACATATACGCCACAATATTTATCTTTTTTTTTTTTGCATGACCTTTTAACTGTTTATATTTACTTTTATTTTATTTTATTTTTTTGGGGAATATAAAAATAGGGATTTTCTCCTTCTTTCCCTTCTTCCGCTACTTCTTCGCATTATTTTACACCTGATATGAAACTTGCATCTCCTACTAGTCATATGAATACAAACCTTTTTTACCAGCAACAGAAAGATTGGGAACTTGAAAAGACATCGGTAAGTTAACTACTTGCAGAAAATTATATATCTTTAACTTACTTGTAAGAAAATAGATATTGCGTCAATCTCAGGATTATCGAAAATATATAGAAGACTTGAATATTAAGCATGAAAAGGACAAGCAGACTGTAAAAAAAAAAAGTTAATTTACGCAGGTGCAAAAATAAAACATAATATTAAATATTTCTTATTACAATAGTTATTACGTAAATTACAATTACAAGAACAGCGTATTGAAGAAATAGAGGGAAACTATGCCAATCAAGTAAATTCATTCTTAACAAAAAAAAACACATACACCATTTTAAACCAAAACGTCCTTTTTTTTTTAGACTCAGGAATTCCAAAGCAAGATTCAAAATGCCGAAAAATATCATAAAATTAAGGAGCAGGAATGGAAACAACAATACGAAGCGACTTTACAAACGGAACAAGAAAAGTATGATAGAAGGGTAAATGGGTTTCATCTACGTATGCATGCAAAAGATCAAGAGTTTTTAAAATTAGAAGAATCCTTTTTACGTGAAACAAAGAGTGCCCCTTCTTCACCTATTTCTTCTACTTTTCCTCAATCGTTTCCTCAGCTCAATAGTAGTAGACGTCGTTTTCGTAACCAGACATCTCCGCCTGTTGTTTCCAAAGAACAATACGATCATGACATCAGTCTTCTGCAACAAGAAATAAATCAGTTACGTACCGACCACCAACAACAACTAACACACTTTGAGTCTCAAAAATCAACAGAGATCGATCAAATTACATCTACCTTACAAAACCAACACACAGCTCAGTTAAAACAAGTAGCAGATGCTTTACAATCCGAACACACTTGTAAAAACCAAGAATTGCTATTACTAATAAACGCACTTGAATCCGAAAAAAAATCGTATGTTGAAAAACTATCACATTTTGACGCTCTCAAGGACCAAATGGATCTTGACAGAACCAAGGAATTCGAATTACACGAAAGCATGCTGCAAGATTTAAAGCAAGAAGTAGAGAGGTTAAAACAAACCAACCAAAAGAAACTGCTACAAGTGACGGAAAAGTTTCAAAAGAGTGAATCGAGACTGAAATCGTTATTTATGAATGAGAATCAACAATTGACCATGCAATGTCAAGCAAAAGTTGAAAACTTGATTGCTGAACACCAAAACAACTTGCAAGAGTTGTCAGACACACTGGAAAACGAGAATCAAGTGGTGCGTATTAAACATCAAACCGCCTTTGAGGAATTAGATCGAGTATTTACAAACCAAAAATTGGAATGGGATCAAAAGTGGAGTTTACTGAATAAACAAAATCAAAAGATCACTTTGGATTACACAAACTTTAAAAAGGAAACTAGATTGAAAACAAAGGAATTAACCAATGTAAATTACCCCTTTTATAAATATGTAAATACCTTTAACTCACATGATTTTTATATATAGTTGCAAAAAGAGCTTAAAACGGCTAAACGTATTGCAAATGATGTATTATCTGTTTCAGAAGACTCAAACCATCAAAAATTCGATCCTAATACCCCGTTGCTTGACTTATTAAGAAAGGCTTTATCAAATATTTCTAGCCTTAAAACACGTACTAGCATTATGGAGGTAAAAGCACTTTTTTTATACATGTTATATATTCATGTGATTTAACATATTTTTTTATATAGTCTATGGAATCACCTTACTTGATGTCTTCGTATGGATACTAAAATACCTCATATACATCTTATTATATTGTAATATCTTAATATTTTTTTTTTTGTATTTTTAAATAAACCCTTTTTATTATACTTAAATAGGTGCACCATTATAACCATCTACCTTTTCCTTTAATAAGTTTTCAGTGAATTCCCATAACTCTAAAGGAGCATCAGATTGAGTGGAAACACCTACAGTCGTTCCAGGACTAGCAAAAGGAACATAATACTGAGCTTTAATCTTCTTTTCCTCAACTTCAGGACTGGTAGCCAAATAAAGTTGGGTAAGAGCACCGTCTTCAGTGGTGCAACAGAACTTGTTATAAATGTATTCTCCAATGGAGCTGGGACCTACAATATGGCGAGAAAGTTCGCTTTGAACTGAACCTGGGTGGTTACAGTTGACATATACGTTGGATCCCTTGGCTTCTAAACGTGTACTGAGTTCTTTAGTGAATAAAATATTACAAGTCTATATATAAAAAGATGTTTTAGTCTGGTATGTTATTGGTAATTATATGTATTTTACTTACTTTGGACTTGGCATAATGAATCGCTTTGTTATACTTTTTAGGATCACTGATAGAGTCAAGATTTAACTTTTTAAAGGGAATTCTATGAGCTATGGAGCTAACGTTAACAATACGACTAGGTCCAGATTGCTCTAAAACGGGCAACAACAACATGGTCAAGTAGTAATGTGCAACATGATTTGTAGCGAATTGTGTCTCGATACCTATTTTTTAAGTTTTAGTTTTTTTTTTTCTGGCTCATATATAAATGTACACTTTACCATCTGCTGATAAACCAAAGGGACAAAACATAACACCTGCATTGTTAATCAAGATATTAAGTTGATTATAACGAGATTTGAACTCTTGTGCAAACTTGGTAACTGAATCAAGTTTCATTAAATCGAGCGCGATAAATTCAATGTTTTGGTTTCCTGTCTCCGTTTTAATTTCATCAATTACAGTTTGGGTCTTTTCTTGATTACGACAAGCAAGGATCCTATTATAAAAAACAAAACATGTCAGTTTGAATTATATGTATTTTAAAAAAAAGGCGCTTATATTTTACTTACACAGTACACCCCTTTCTAGCCATTTCTTTGGCACATACTTTACCGATCTAGAAGAAAAAAACGGGAATGAGCATATTTGTATTATTTTTTGACAAGATAAAAAATACTTTACACCAGTGCTACTGCCAGTAACAATAGCAACCTTGCCAGTTAAATCAGGAATTTTTTCAAATGAAAAGTTTCTCTTAGCGAATAAATCAAGCATGTTTTATTTTATGTATGTGTGTAGAAGAATAAGAAAAAAGAAGAAAAAAAGAATCGTAATTAAGATTTCCCATTTATATACGTTTTTGGACTGTCAATAAAAAATAAGATATACAAGAGATCTTCATTGCATTACAATCATTGTTGCATTTTTTTATTTTGATAGTGAATCGCTCAAATCCTATACGTAAATCTTATACGTATTACTTTTACTTTTACTATTATTTATATTGTCTTCCAAAGGACGCATTATATGACGTTCTGCACCTAATGTGAACAATTCGGTTTATTCGTTCTACCGAAAATTCGTCACCCCTTTCCTTTCCATAGAATCTTTGTATCACATTGGTTACGTGTTTTTACCAAATTTAATCTGAGAACTGTTTTTTTTACATGTGCTAATCTTCGATAAAGCAACGGTTCATGCCCTTTTTTTTAGTATCCTGCCATTACGCGCATTCTTATTTTCGAAGTTTATCTAAGACAGCACATTGTGAGAAAAAAGAGTTTTTTTTTTATCGGCATAAATCGATACGTTTCCATTGAAGTTAGTCTTGTGAATCAGAATATATTTCCAATAGCATAAACTTTCTGCTAAAGAAAAAAGCCAAACCATTCATGCGAAATAGCAAGATTTTTTAAAAAAATGGAATATTTATTTTAATTTAATTACAATATGAATAATGAGAAATTGCAAGTGGAAGAAAAGAGCAATTACAATTTCGGGGGGAGGGAATGGGGGAGATTAAGAGCATTATAGAGATTCGTTGGTTTTTTTTTTTTTAAAAAAAAAGAGTTGTTTATAACTCATCCTTGATAGGCTTCTTGGATTCAACCTTGACAGGTTCTTCAACTACAACGGCTTCTTCAACAACAGCAGCAGCTTCTTCAGCTTCAGCTTGCTTGACAGCATCAGCAGCAGCTTCAGGAACTTCAACCTTTTCAACAGGAGCCTCAAAAGATTCAAGATCAATCTTTTCAACGGCTTCCTCCTCTTCTTCAACAGGCTTTTCGGCATCAGCCTTTGCCTTGGCCTCAGCAGCCTTTAATTCAGTATAAGCAGCTAAAGCAGCCTCTTCATCAGAGCGAGAAGCTTGGGTCTCATCACGCACCTTTTGAGCCTCTTCGATATCATCAGTGATAAGAATGTTATCAAAGATGGTACCAGACTTAACTTGCCAGACATCAATACCAACATTACCAAAATCATAAGCATAAATCTCAGTATCAACCTTGTACTCGGGGTTATCAATCATAGGATGTTCCCATTCACCCTTATAGAGAGGGTTAGCAATCTTCTTGGGTGTCCAAGGACCTAAATATTCAGGGTTGGCAGTAGAAGGAGCTTCCCACTCACCATCCATATCATCATCCCAATCCTCAGGCTTCTTGGCAGAAGGGTCAGCAATAAATTCAGGAATATTATCATAACCAGCAGGCTTCTCATCAGTTTCATCATCAATCATGGCTTCCTCAACCCAATCTTCAGGCTTGGAGGCAGAAGGATCCTTGATGGTCTTGGGAGGCAAGAAATCCCAATCTTCAAGAAGAGAACCAGATGCTTGGGACTTTCCATCAACCAAGATGTCGTAGGTTTGATCAGGCTTAACGGTAAGTGTATAGGTATGGGTTAAACTGTCCTTGGGTGCAAGAACTGTCTTCTTCAAGTCATAGTTGGTACCGTTGTAATGGAAAATAGCATGAACAATAGCCTTGGGACCACAAATATCAGGACCGAACATAATGTTGTATTTACTATCACCGTTGAAAGCCTTGGGATCTAATTCAGCATCAAAGATCTAGAGAAATTATTTTTATATATCAGTATATGATATCTATTTCTAAAAAAACGCGTAATTATTACCTTCAAGTAACTTCCACCACAATCGATGTTTTGTTCATTCTTAACATCAAATTGAATAACAAGATCCTTATCCTTGTTGTTGAAAGGCTTGGTCTTGGTAGAGGTAGCATAGAAACGATAATCCTCAGTGGTACGAAGACCAGCGTTGGCAGCTTGATCAGCGTACCATTCACCAGCAGAGACCTCAAGCTTACCAAGATCTTCACGATGACCAGAAGGTGTCCAACGTTCAGTCCATCCCTCTCCATCAGAGAAGGTTTCGTAAAGGAAAACTTCAGCAGTGGCAACGGCAGCAAGACCTAAAACAGCAGCAATAGTAGGAATCTTCATTTTTTATTTATAGATGTAAAAGAAAGTAAAGGGGAAAAAGAGAAGGGAAGCTATGATTATATATATATATATATATATCTGAGTTCCTATTTTCCCCTGCGTAAACTCAAATTGACGTGGCAAACGAGACCTTTGCTTATTGAATTTCCAACCAATAACAAAACATGCCTTTGGTTTTAATTGATGGCAGCTTTTTATTGGCTCGAAATTACATTTAATAACCTACTCTTTTTTTAAACTTTACAGTAGGTTACATTTTTGATTATGTATTACTTTTTTTTTTTTTCCTGATGTCTAGTATATATAAAACGTATACAGACGGTTTCTCCTGCCATATTAAAATAAGTAAAGTAAGTGGCTTCTTTTGTTGTTTAATAACTAGCGCTTTTTTTTACGTAGAATGTTATCGCACCTTTTTTTTTAATTTGTGGTTGCATTAAAATCGAATATTATTTCAATGTTACACGACCACTTTTTTATTACCCACGTAGGTAACTGGGAATGTACAACTGGGAGATCATTAAAAAAAAAGTATTATATAATAATAAACTAGTCTTGACGCGCTTACTATATTTCAAATCATCTCTTTTGCAGCAAAAAAGAAAAATGGTTTAATGTTTGTATTACCATGTGCCACATTGACAACTGTTTTGTTTTTTTTTTCAGGTACCAAATACCACAAAACAGTTTCGTTCGCTGTTAATTGATAATGTCAACTTGTTCTTTGTGGACCTCAAGTTTGGCAATGGTCGCTATATATATTATAATTTGAGCTTTTTTTTTCCCTTAATCGTTGGCCCTTTTATTATTTAGCGACGTAAATACCAGTGGACAAAGGTTGCATCCTTTTTTTTTCTTTCACCCACGTTTCCAGATGAACTAATTTTGTTCGCTATAAATGGTAACTTTTTCAATAGAGCTTTTTTAAAGCAATAGAAACGTTGACAGAATGTAAGAAAAAGAACAGCATCGGTTTATTTATGTTTAATTTGTGATGTATTATTGTTGCTGTTAGTTATATTGCATTTTGACCCGCACTGAAATAAAATATGATCTCGCACTCTTGACCGAAATGGGTGGGTGTTTTTTTTAAAAAAAAAGGGTTTAATTTATTTTCCCAGAGTGCTTAAATGGAATGATAAACTCAGTATATACCATTATTTTTGTACATATAATCGTGCTTACATTTCTCTTCTAGTGTGAATCTAACGCATGATAAACAGCCCCTCGAGCAACTGCACGGTCTCCTCGTTCTGGAACACATATACTTCCTACATATTCACTAAACCTATCTTCTACTTTTGTACGCAGATAATCGGTTTGTCCCAGTTCGCCCACCAAGATAATATAATTCAGCTCTGTATCGTGTACTTGATTCAATTGCCATTCAATCATTGACATGATCTTTTCGATTGTTGGATCAAATACATGCTGCCGTAAAAGTCTAGATTCAATCACTAACCCTTCTTCGTTTAAATTAAATCCGTCCGTTTCGATTTCTGCACCCGGCAGAGATAATAAGAAATCAAATACTTCGTTTTCATCATCATTATTATCTAGAATAACAGGCTAAAAAAGAGCTATTAATAAAAAAAATAAAAAATAAAACGCTATTCTTTATTATTACCTTGACAGCGTAATGGAGGTGCTTTAACAAACTTTTCCAGGCCCACTCTTCTTCAAGTTCATACTCAAATCCATCCAATACATCAGTGACATACTTAATAAAATACTCATTGATCACCTGCTCTGAATCAAACGGAATGGAACGACCATCCAAAACCTCTTGAAAGGACTTGGTTCCACCTTCAAATGTACTTTTTTTAAACAAAGCTAGATTGATGGTATAGAATCCCGCTTCACAAACCAACACGGTATCATCCGCATTAAACTGGCTCGTCTTTTTCTCCGCATACAGTACAGCCGCTTCAGATTCACTGATCATAATCAGTCTATCAAAATGGTCGTACCTACTGATCATATCCGCTCGAATACATGCCTCTCGTAAAATAGCCTTTGATTTATTTGAATACGTAGCTGGTACTGTTAAGCAGTACAGAAATTTTCGCTGCATAATACCTTCTGATCGATAGTTGGATGAATGTTTAATTTGTGTACATATATTGCTGTACATGGATGTCAAGTAATCCGAAAACACTTTAAGTATGGTTAATCCTTCAGGTAAAGGCTCAATTGTATCGTGATACTTGTCTTCGTCAAGGTACAATTTAAATTGCTGTATGACCTCGCCGTACTCTTCTTTTTCGGTATCGGACATCAACAAAGCTTCATAACCGCACTTGTAGATTGTGGGGTCCGTGAGATGGTATCGAATAGCTGAAGGTACTTTGGACGATAGATGAAGTCGATTTTTTGGCCTATATATAGTAGGGTAAATGTAAATATGCTTAATATTATTGAAAAATAATATAATATAAAATAAAATAAATAAGAGGAGGGGGAAGAAAAAAAATAAAAATTTGAATTAAAAGTTTCAAATAAGTATAATATTATCATTATTATTTTTTTGTTTACTATACCATTTTGTAATATCGTGAACGTCATCAGCTTGTTTGTCTTCTCCAGTAAGTGCATAACTTGCAGTAGAAAACAACGTTCCGAGATCTAACATTATGTTTAGACTAAAAAACCTCCCAAAAAAAACGTATGTACATTACCTATGCCTATGGTTACAAATCGACGTTTATTATATTCTACAAGATTATTTACGACTCTAGTTTCCGCATCCATAACAAGCACCTAAAACATATTTAGCTTTTTTTTCTCTCTCTCTCTCTCTCTTTTCTGAAAAAAGACAAGTGTACCTTATTTTCCGGAAGATCTATTGGAAGATAATGAGAATGTGTTACTTCGTCATAAGGGTCCAGTAACACAGAGTACGTGGCGCCGCGAGATAATGTAAGCGAAGCCCCTTTTGGTGGAGAAACAATCTCTTTTACTTTATCACCAAACCTTTCTTTTATGCTTTTAACCAGATAAAAGTTAGGAATAAACCCACCTGTTAAAACGATATAATCTAAATTCGATCCTCTTTCATTTAATTCACCTATTTGATAATCCATGACATCTACAATTTCGGATATAACAGGTTCAAATACTTGCTCGTGAATCATGGATGGTGGGATAACAAATTCTTCTATGCCTGATGTAAAGTATCCTGTACTAACGTCGTATCGGTTATCTAGAAACGTTAAATCGCTTCCAAATACTGACTGAAATGAACAACAACAACAAAAAAGTAAATAATCATCATGTATACAAAGATATTTTTTTGTTATACCTTGAATTCTGTGGTAAAGTTTTTTAAAAACTCTTGAGACATGGCTTCTTTTTTACCTTGATCGAATCCGTACGGTGTAGCATTTCGGTTCAATGATTCTGCCATACGTGCATCAAGCTCATCCGAAACACAATTATATTTAAAGTACCGTGGTGTAGTCTCCACCAATATCCGTTTTGATCCCTCTACATACTTTGTAAAGACAGCTATGTCTACTGAAGATCCACCAATATCACACACAAGTATACTCTCACCTGACTCAGCATGAATTCCGTCCGGTGATAATTCAGTGTACAAAATAGCAGCCTCCAAATCCGAAATAATAATCAGTCGTTCTGGTGGATCCTCTCTACTAATAATACCGGCCAGTATAGAAGCTCGAATCATATTATTTCGTGCGTTGGTCGACCATTTGCTAGGTACGGTTAAACAATACTGAAATAATTCCTTTTTACTGTTAAAATCTTGATCGTCGACCATTGACAGTCTCATTTCTTCACAGATACACTTGTGAAGCTCTTTTAGGTAATCTGAAATAATTGTAAGTGCTGAGGTGCCGTCTGGTAAAGTAGGTACCTCGCCCGGGTTATTCATAAAATCTTCGTCTAAATGTAATTTGAAGAGTTCAATCACTTCTTCGTATTCTTCTTTCTCGTCCTCCGTCATATTGACCGCTGATAAGCCCCACTTTAACTTACGAGGATCTGTCCTGTGGTATGCAATTGCTGTAGGTACTTTAGGAAAATCACTCGATGAATAATCTAAATCCCTAACCAAAAAAAAACCGCCATCAATTAAAAAATGGTTACTTTTCAATAATATATCTTTTTTTTTTTTTATCTTTTACCATCGTATATCAGTTACTTTTTCAAATCCATCTTCTTTAATACAATATCCTGCAGAAGAGAACTTTGCTCCCAAGTCTAAACACATGTCAGCACCTATTTTATTTTATTTTTGAAAAGATCAAATAAAGTTTACCTATTCCAATGACATGAGTGAACTGAATGTTTTGCATTTTTTTTTTTAGTTAAAAAAAAATAAACAAAAAGAAGGAAAAAGAAAAATCTTGTTTACTATTATAAATATAAACAAAAATCTATTTGTGAATCGTTGTACAAAAAGGGCCATGGTCGAAAAAACTTGCCATTTTTTATAACATGACACAAATGACTGTGACTCAAAGGCGGTACGCTTGTAGAAAGAGGCGTCATGGTCTAGCATAAGAGTGTCTGAAAGTACAGTGTATTTAAATAGTAACTATGATAAAATGCAAACTATTGATATTACTTACAGACAGTTACACATAACTAACTCTCTGTGGTAAGATCAAATAGGTTTTTTTTTTATTTATTTATTATAGTTAACGAGCGATATCTTTAAAATATATAAAGATTTTTACAAGCAGTACTTTGATGGAAATTAGATATACTCTTTAAAAATCTTTTCAATCTCTTGCCAATCTTCAGTAGGGATTCTTCTTATCTTGACTTTGAAATAATCTTCCAGGTACTTGACATGACGAAACGTAGCTTCATCATGAACAAAGATGATGCTAACACCTGTATGTCCAAATCTACCTGTACGGCCGATACGATGAAGGTAGACTTCGGCATCAGGATTACCAAGTCGGTCCAAGGGCATGTCATAGTTTATAACTAATGAGACGGTACTGATATCGATGCCACGAGAGATTAAGTTTGTAGTTACTAATACTTTGAATATACCTCGACGAAAGTCGTCAATTACTACATCACGTGTTTCTGGTGTCATTTCGCCATGGATGCAGCTTACAAGGTGTCCCAATTCTCTCATCTTTCGTGCAATAATATCAGCAGAGGAACGTTTCTTTAAATATATATAAGAGCTAGTTAGTAATAAATAGTATTTATATCTTGTGATTATTTACCTTGCAAAAGATGATGCTTTGTGAAACCGTCAATACATCATAAATATTACAAACTACATTATATTTTTGCTCTTCGTCGATACAATCCATATAGCATTGCCCAATATTTTTTACACTTAACTCCTCAACATTTAAAGTAATCTCATGCGGATCAGGAGCGAACCTACGAGCGAACCGGCAGACATAATCAGGAAAGGTAGCTGAGAACAACAATATCTGAGGTTTGACAGGAATTAAGTTTCGAATACGGATACTTTGATCACCCAAGCCATTATAATCCAGCATGTTATCAGCTTCATCCAATATGAACATTTTAAGATGGTTTACATTAATTGTTCGACGCTTTCGTAAACAATCCAAGATAATACCGGGCGTTCCTACGATGATGTGTTCGTTTAACATTTGGTTCCTGTTGATGGCTCCTCTTGTGTCTTGTTTAAACATATCCTTCACTATGCTTGTTGACGTAATAAGTAAGAATCTTGCAATCTCTTGAATATAATCTACCATTTGTCGCGCTAGTTCTCGAGACGGAGCTAAACAGATTGCTTGAGTTTGCTTCAAGTTTACGTCAATTCGTTTTAACATAGCTAACACAAACGCTGCTGTCTTTCCAGTACCACTTTGAGATTGTGCAATAAGGTTTCTAGGACTATTTCAAAAAAAAGCCAATAAGAGGGAAAGGGGTTTGTTTTTAGTAGAAGTATTTTTTGTTTTTTTAAAAAAAAACTTACGGTTCAGCCAATATTAAAGGAATAGCCATATGTTGAATCTTTGACGGTCTGGTATAAGACATACAATAGATTCCTTTCAATAAATCTTCACTTCCGCTCCTATACAATAAGAAAATAGTTTGTACAGGTACAGATGAATACATACAGCCTATTATTTATATTACCCTAGTATTTCTTCGAAAGATATATTCGAAATAAATGGAGAATTTGGATTTCCTGGAAGATCTTGAAGTTTTACCATTACGGGCTCCTTTGTTTCTAGAACGCATAAGTTAGCAAAAAGAATAAATTTGTCTGGTGTTCCAATATAAAATGTATTTTTTTTTTACCTATACAACTTGTGCTTTGTTGGATAGGGGGGATGTTATGTTGCTGCGGAATATCTTTATTGAAAAACAAAAAGTATAAGTGTATGTCTTTCTTTTTTTTGCAGTGGTCTTATGTACTTACTTGAAAACGACTGTTGATTAGATGAGTCGATAAGTATGGGCTCGCTATTTAAATCAAACAGACTCAAGTTTATAACAGGCGGACGTGGGATCTCTATAAAAGAACGTAGTAAGCAAAAAAAATAAAAGAAAGGGATATATATTATGATTACCTTCGTTTAGTCTTATAATAACCTTAGGAACTTCCGGATCTATTGAAGAAAGTTAACAGTATGCATATATAAAATAAAACATTGTGTACTTTACAGTCTGACATCTTTATCCTTTCTTGATGAAGAACCTATACACGAAAAAAAAAAAAAAAAGATAATGAAAGAAGGAGAGAGAGCGAGAACAACAGTTCTCTTTATTTTTTATTTTACATCAGTGACTGCGATGACACTTGATAAATTCTATATACCGTATAGCTTACGCCATGTTTTACTATGTATGATTGTGTAACAAAAATTAATTTCGCATGAAAAAAAAATGATTGGATAAATGGTCAATATCATTTCCCGTTATATCAAGAGCGTACATTGTGTGACCAATTATAAAAACTATACGCTCGAATACATAGAGTGGAAACGCGTCTTTATATGGCTGTATCGAGTCATATAAATATTGACGGTTTACCGTTTTTATTTTTGTTCTTTCCATTTTAAGCGTGCATGACATAAATGTAGTTTTTAGAGCCCAAAAAAAACAGGCTGATAACAGTTTCAGCCATTAGACGCATAATGCTCAGTCAAAGTTTATACAAATTTTTTGGTCGTCTATTTTGTTATGTCTCTCTAAAAAAAAAGTGTATAAGCTACTGCTTTTGAATAACCTTTTTTGTTATATATATTAACGTTGATCAGAGGAAATTATGTGTGTTTGACATAGCTGCCACAAATACTTTGCGTTAATTTAACATAATGGATATTATTTTCCTTGCAATAAAACAAAAATATGACGTTATTGATAATATACCCTTTTCTTTTACATATACAAAATGTCGTCAAAAAATACAAGAAAAGAAATTAGTAGTCGTCCTAGTTTAATACCGAGGAGGATAAATACTAAAGTTTCTAGTCAGAGTATTGTACCTGCACCTAAATGTACTAGTAACGATAATGGCAAAAGAAAGGAATCGTACCATCAAGGTGTTCAAGAGACATTTTATCATCTAAAGGAGAAACTTAAAAGTAAATATCTGGATAGAACGGATAAAAAGGAATTAAAAAAGGCTCAGGAAAAAGTAGCTGCAACAATGTGTGACCCACCTTCACTTCGATTACCTCCTCCTACAAAAGAGTTTTATGATACTTCATTTCTTGACTTTGTGTCTGATATCATTAATAAACATCAACAAGAAGAATATCAATTTAATACTGATAATTATGATCTGAATCATGAAATAGATATTGATGACGATGACGAAAGTCGTGTAGAGAAACCAAGAAGAGAAGCTGATCCAACAAAACGAGTAGAGAGCCCCAATTTTCCTATGGAATCTCCTATCAATCTTTTTGATACGGGTAATGAAGAAGAGCTGGTTGAATTCGAACTAGACTTTGATTCTATTGTCATTGATTGTTTAGACGACAAATGCGAGAAGGGTAATGATTTAAAGCTGATCGATCAATTTGATGTACCCAATGCAAAAGATAATAAAGTAGAGAATAATGCCAGTAAAGATCTTGTCGAATTATCAGAGTTCCGGAAATCATTTTCCAACAATGATTTCTCATGGTTGTGCTTTGATAGCGAGGACGAGTTCGTTAGATTTAAGGTGAAACTCTCTTTTTTTTAGAAAAAAAAAACTCTGACAAAATTTTGTTTAGCATGATTGTGAGAAAAAAGGATTTGGAGCTTTAGTTGAAGAAAGTACTCCAAATGACTCTTTACTTGAGATGGAACGAGTTCTTTTAGAAGGAGGGTATATGTCTCCAATACAAGTAGATAAAACAAAGCCTATATATTATAAATCAGTACCAAAGATTATTGGGACGAGTAGTAATGAAATTGAAAAGGTAACAGCTACAAATCAAAATAAAGACTTCTTCGGTGATCTAAGCAAAGGTGATATTAGCGGTAATCAAATGAAAGCTAATGACAAAAATGAAGAGAATATTACAAGAGTAACCGCAGAAAAAAACGCAATCAATACGTATGAAGAAAATAGCAGTAGCGTTAACATTGAAAAGCATATACTTTGTTCAAGTACTCCCATCAAAGCAATTAATGTGATTAGTAATAGAACATCAGACAATGAAGTCCCGTCCAAAGATACATTCGATTACTATGCTGATTGCAGGGAATCTTCGCACTCACATAAAAGAAAAAGTACATTTGTCAAGGAAGAAAACGATAAAAGCATTCTTAGACGAACTCCGCCTTTAATTAAGTTTCCCCCAAGAAAGAGAAGAACTTATTAATTATTAATAATCTGGTTACAAAACAAGAATTTAAATAAACAATAAATATAGATGATCTTAATCATCGAAATTTTAAAGCATAAATTACATAATAGAATATAGTTGCGCGTATATTTATTTATTTATTGTATACTTAAAGAGAAGTGTTTATCTTTATTTCCTCATACTACGTGTAAGTAGCAACTAGTACTCATAGAACAACTACCACGAAAAAGTGTAAACACATCAGGTCCCGAAAAGAGCCTTTAACTATCAACCATCACTTAACTTCACTATGTGAATTGTCAAGCTGATAAAAAAATACTTCTCCGCTAGACGCATTACGTCTTTTAAGGCTATCCAACCTCACACAAAAACGAAACGTAACGCGGGCATCGAGTAAGATAAGAGTGAGTTAGCGAAAAAAAAGCAAGTCTTACCTAACAGTATTTTCTAAGCTACAGAAGCAAATACCTTATACACGTTTGCATCCCTAGCACGGACAGCATCCAGTGCTATGCTGGGTAGGGTCGTATGAGCATATGTAAAAATGATTAAATAGATCACATTAGAAAATAAGCCCCCTATTTTATCATGAACAATGAAAGTGACCCTCAAACTACTATTTGTTATACTTTTATTTTATTTTATCACTTTCTTTCTCTTTTTCATTTTTTATTATCTATGTATACCAGTAAGTATTTTATATGTTCACCTTTTAAATGAGCCTATCTCTTATATTCTTTTTTTATATATTTTTTTTTAGCTTTTTTGTTTTCTTTATACTCTTACAAACGGATACGCTCCAAAGCAACTGCCTTCCATTTGAGACCTTCTTGCTTAAATATACTCCACCCGATGGTAATACCGTGCAGATATATGGGCTCCTTTTTGAAAGGTACGTGAAAAGTAATACACCACGCTTTCTTTTCTGAGCGTGCAAATAGAACTCGTACCCAAAATCTAACAAAGCGTTTTTTTTAAAAAAAAATAGTTGTGCGCAGGAATAGGAGAATGTCACATATTTTCTTTTGTCTCATTAGAATCCGGACGCACCTTATCATCAATAGCGTAATGATGTTCTTAATATAAATATACTAATTTTAAAGAGGTTTGAATCATCCAAGTAACTTTTAAATAATAAAATTTAAGCAGGCGGTCGGTAAAAATATCACAGCGTTGTTATTTTGACCATGATCTTCGCGAAAGACGCAGCAAAAGATTAAAAAAGGTTTGTGTCTGAAAAGGCACTAAGGCTATTTACTTCTAATTACCTGACTATTGTAGGAACAGGAACAGATTTTGCCTGGATTCAGAAATTCTATCTCGTCCATGATAAAGCAAAAGGTACATGGTATATTTATGGGTAAAACATTTTTAGGCTTTGACAACTTAGGGAAGATTACGGTCAGGTAAGAAAGTAAAAACTTATGACTTAAAATGGTGTTTTTAATACGCAATTAGCAATGAATTCAATTCAATCTTAGACCTGACTGATAATAGCAATAGTTCTGCGTCCCAAAAGTCTATATTTTCCGAGGAACAATGGAGTGAATTAAATAGTCTTTATAACAAAAAGATTAATTGAAAACCTCTTGATTCTGAGCTAAATTTGGAACTAAAAGAAATAGAAAAAGTAAGCTAATAAATGATAAACTTTCAGGAACTAATGCATATAAATTAATAGCTGGCCGAAAATAATATCAAAGAAGCTTATAAACTTTCTTTGACTAAACAAATAAAATACGCTTTTTCAGAGGAAGAGTCTCTCTTCGAAATTTATTCTATGATGTAAGTGTGTTTATATATATATATATATATACACCAAATAACTAAATTTTATCAGCTTAACTTAGCACTCTACACGCTAACCCAGGCATATTATCTTACTCAAATAAAAATAAAGCCACTGAGGAAGACTATGCTATAAAACTATGGGGTTATATTATTCTACAATTTATGATCATGCTTCACTTTTCACTAAATGGTAAATATTACAGATATATATTATTCTCCCTTACTCATAGACTTATTTAGGGGAGAATCTGTATATAAGGAATAATTCTAAGCCAAACAAAATACGTTCATTTCTTCAATAGGTGACAAAGTTGATTGCCGAGTTTACACGAAAGGGTCAAGCGGTGAAGAAATTGATGTTTTGAACGTTGAATTTGCACAACACTACAATGCTAAAAAATCTCCATGACGATCATCGAAAGGTTTTGAGGGAAGGAAAAATAATTGCAGACCACTTTTACGCTAGTCCCTATCTCAAATGGTGGCTTAAAAGAAACTTTGGGGGAATTGGAATACAAATCGCTGGTACCGAAGATCAAATTAGCAAGATAAAACTACTGGTCATAGTAAGAGCTGCGTTCTCTGCCCTTTAGGAATACCACTGGTTTTGCTTCATACAGGAGAAATCCCGGTCTAGTATAACCGTTTATCAAATGTTCCAGCAAGATTATAATAATGCCATTTATAATTTTAAGTCAAATCATACCACTACCGAAAAATGGAACTCAATTATCCAACTATTCTTGTCCAACTAGTCTTTTTATTTAATTCTCTCCTCATTTAATGAATCAATAAAGTTTATACTTAATAAAAAAAAAAGTATTGATGCTTCATCATGCCCATCAACTACATAATACCGACATTGGTATTTGTATTTACCAAAGCAAAGCAAATGATCGTGTTCATTCCCAGTATCGTTTGGTCCCCAGTAGAGTACATTGATTCTATTATTGACCTTTTCTTCTCCTCAAATATACATATCGATATCAATGGTCATATGATTACTCCTTTCACCGCTTCCTGCAATTTAAGACAGGATGATCCATTAAGACCTTTATTATATAATATTTTGTCTGATCTTTTTCTTCGTTTAGTTCACAAAGATAACCTATTTAATGGATATTCATTCCAACGCAACACGAAAAATATAACACTCCACATGGTACGATCACACTTCATCTAGTTCACTCCGCTACTACCTAGGCTTTCCTATGAGTTTCTCTACTGCCCAGAGTAACATTTCGTTCAACAACCTGCTCGAGAAAATCGAGATATCTTGTCAAATACATTTCGAACGCCAGCTATCTATTTGTGGACGAGTAACAGTGTTAAATACACTTATACTATCACGCCTTTGGCACGTTTTACTAATTTTCTCTTTAACTCGAACACAACTAGCAAAAATATGTGGCATAGCCTCTTGTTTTATTAACAACAACTCCTCAATCAGTATTGGTTTCCAAGCCGCTTGTTTACCTCGTTCGGCCGGCGGTCTAGGCTTTATTTATCCCAAACTTCAAATATTAAAAATACAATGGCGTTGGCAAGTTTCACTATTTCAAAAATTGCCATCTTCTCCCATAGATTCGTCTCTCTCCTCCCCGCCCAATAAAATTAGCCACCCTTATAGCAAGTTCCTATTAACCCGTGCTCACAGTTTCGCAAGTCATAGCCTTCCTCGCCCATCCTATGTATGGCCCCTACTATTTTCTACCTGCCGACCTTCCTATCTAACACAATCCCCTCTAAAACCATTCCTTCACATCATCGACTCCGTGCTATGTAGGGCGTATGATAATATTTTTGTTAAACCTTAAAACTAGTTTCG
The DNA here is from genome assembly GCA_025677825.1 of Helicostylum pulchrum. Classification (NCBI taxonomy): domain Eukaryota; kingdom Fungi; phylum Mucoromycota; class Mucoromycetes; order Mucorales; family Mucoraceae; genus Helicostylum; species Helicostylum pulchrum. The sequence continues at coordinate 666,588 of JAIXMO010000009.1, forward strand.
CTGGAATCATTCATCCTTCCCGCAACCCCGAATATCACCCTCCTCTTTTTCAACAATCACACGCCCCTCGCAAATACTTTAATAGTAAACTCCTCAAAGACCTTCAGCTATCGCACATTTTTACGTACGATCCAGTCAACTCTAAGCCATTGAACTCATACTATAAATAAATCGGGAACCTTAAGTTTCACTACAAACAAACAAAAAAAGGTTCGTTTTATAAATGAGTAGCAGAATTATTCTGTTTGATATATACATCACACCAAAAGATTTTTTGTATTTAAACAGTAAATACCAGGAGCCTACGTTATAATCAAAGAACAAAAGATAAATATACATCCGAATCGCTTACATAGTTCAATAGTAAGTTTATTTATAAAAGAATTTGGTTCTTCAAGTTAGGATCAATTACCAGCTAGTTTGTTTACACCGACCGAACATTAAACGTTTCCTTCGTATCTCCTTGTTTGATCTCTAGTTTTTCCATATTATGGATCGCAGTCAAGTGAAGCATATAATTACTTCTACTTGTGTAAGTTCTATTACACGAGGCACAATGACTATTATCTTCCATGTCGGGAATAGTATCGTGATTGATCTGCCTCAGTCTAGGTAGTATGATACCATGAATTTTACGCAAATGTCCGTTATAGGATGCTCTATTTTTGTACATTTTGTCACAGGCTGTGCAATGATTACTCGTTTCGTCGATAACTGGCATTTCATGTCGATTTACATAAGGTGACAATTTTTTCGTCGGGAGACTTACATGGTGAACTCTAGACATATGAACTCGATAACGATTCAATGTAGCAGATACTTTATCACATACGTTACAATAGTTTTTTAGCATGTCTATAATAGGGGCTATATTTTTAGGTTTAATGATGTGTTTATGTGGTGTAAACAAATCATGAACATTTTTCAGATGGTGTCGGTATACGGCTCCGTTACAATATATTTTATCGCATAAACTGCAATGGTTATTTGGACTGTTAACGTCGGGATCATCGGCATTTGGCAAATGTTTGAGCTGTTTGATACCATGGATTTTATCCATGTGAATTCGATGTAAGTGTTTTGTCAGAAATACTTTTCGACAATCAGCACAATATCTGCTATACCTTAGATCGAGCTTACTAGGGTTTGTTCAATCTATCCCTTGATAAAGTTCTGGCTTTTCGTCAAGATGAGTGCGAGCAAGATGATATATATAATTTTTTCTAGCGCAAAGCGTTTTATCGCATACAACACAATAATTATTTGGGTCATTAGTGTCTGGTGTCATATCTGAACAAGCAGGTGGCACTGTACGATGTACGTCTCGCAAATGAGCAATAAATTTCAACTTGTGTGTATACCTTATATCACACACTTTACAAAAAAGTCTTTTGGAATTAAAGTTGCTCGGCTCGGTTACGGTTATGCAATGAAATTGAGCTAAATGCCGCATGTACTTTAACTTGGTACAATATGCTTTTTGACAAACATCACAATACAAATTTAAATCATCAATTTTTGGTTTCTTATTTTCTGGCTCGCGTGGTTCTCTTGAGGGCACAGGATGTGACATATGATGGATACTAGCCAAGTGTCTAAGGTATTTGCTTTTCGACTCAAACGCATGATCACACGAGATACAGTAATAGTTTGGATCATTGATATCAGGTGTTTTCAATGGGTTTGGTTTTAGTTTTGGACGGGTAAATGGAATATGAATATTATTTCGATTCGCCATATGAATGCGATACCCTTGGTGGCATTTATAAGTTTTCTTACATATATTACAATAACGGCTTTTTAGGTCGATAATAGCCATCTCTTTAGTTTTATGGGAGTGTAGTTCGTGGTCAAGATAAATACGTCTAGTGTAAAAAGTGATGTTACATATACTACAGTATTTGTTCGATAAATCTATATGCATATATGTCTAGTAAGTATAAGACCGTATAGAAAATACTTTTTCTGTCCCTCTCTCTCTCTATATATTTCTCTTTTCGACACTTACTACTTTTATGCTTGCTCGTTTCTAAAGGAGGCGATTCAATCTTCACAGAAGAATATAAAGTGCAATTCAAAGATTCTTTACTGTCTTCGGCTTCTTGCTTAATATTACTTCTAGTTCATGGCCTGTATCGTTTCAAATCATGTTAAGACACGTTATGTTTAACATTTCGTTCTGTTTTCTGACGCATATTGTTTAATGAAGGAGAGAAAAAAGTTTCTTTTTCGTGTCAAAAGATCTTTTGTTACACTAGATTCAGTCACATATGAAACGCATTAAGGAGAGAGCAAAGCATACTGCTCTATTAGCTTTTGACAAATATAAAGGTTGAATTGACGGATTTTCTTCTCGTATATGAAACGTGTATAATACATCAAATTATACGAATTATTGTAGCAAACTAATATAGGGTAGTCGAACCTAGCTAAAGCCATCTTCATGCTTTGTATAATTTTTCGGCCAATCGTTACTTTCAAGAGCCAAATAGCTACAGTTAGTAGAAGATGTAAATATTTTTTGCGTGAACCAAAACGTTGCACACTCTAGATTAGTAGCATTGTTTTTTAGCTGTCAAACAATTTACTTCTAATTAAGTTACTTGAAAGGTCGCTATATGTCACTTGGATATGTAATTATCCCGTCTACTGCTATGTTTGGTATAAGAGTGAATTTCTTCCAGATTTCGGCCATCATTTAATATTCATTATCCGACGTATCATACATGAATAAAATATATCTATTTAGTTTTAGTATTTTTAAAAAGCTAATTGTAAATCAAGTAACGTGTTGACGTTTTTGTCGATATGTGTTTCAAAACTTTTCGTATGTGATCTTTAGACACAAAAAAAAAAGAAGAAAAAAAAACTTTCCTCTTTCTAAATTACGATATTATTCCCGACATGGAAGATAATAGTCATTGTGCCTCGTGTAATAGAACTTACACAAGCAGACGTAATTATATGCTTCACTTGACTGAGATCCATAATATGAAAAAACTAGAAATCAAACAAGGAGATACGAAGGAAACGTTTAATATTCGATATGTACAAACAAATTAGCTAGTTACATTTTTAGTTGATTGGTCCTAACTTGAAGAACTATATTTCTTTATAAATAAACTTACTATAGGACTATGTAAACAGTTCAAGTATGTATCTACTTATTTTTTGCTCTTTGATCATAATGTAGACTCTAAATAGTTCCACAGATAGCATAGCGAAGACCGTTGATTCATAAATTTACTCCAGTTATATTCAAAGACTTCGGGTCCGTCTAAAATTTCTCTATTTTGGTACATACTCTTTGAAGCCTACCAAAATAATGACAAGATGTGTAATCTGCTGAGGTAATTTTTTTGCGGGCTAAACCTCAGTTCGAGAAGTTTATATGCAAACTCACAAATGATATCAAAAATAAAATAAAATGTTTATTTTGACAGGTACTGATGTTTTAATTTCGGATTTTTTTAAAGCGAGTAATGTCTGTTCAAGTAATGATTACTGATAACGTATATTAAGGGAAATACTATGCATTTTCTTTATAGATATACCTTCTTTTTTAAAAGAAAATATCCCATTTTTATAGAAGCAACGAGTGCCAAGTGACTGTTGAAAGTGTTTTTTTAGCGGGGGTTGGGTGTAACAGTATTAGCAACAAGTAAAAAGTCAAGTATTATTTATTTTATACTTTCCATAAATATATTATCAAAGTAAACAACCATGTTCAAGTCAGTCATTGGTTTGGCCTTAAGGTCAACCCGTACGCAACCTATTAAATTAATGTCACGCCAATATACCAAACCAGCCTTTACAACTATTGATAAAGCCGAAGTACAAAAGTTTAGTGACAAGGCAGCCGAATGGTGGGATCCTTCTGGCGAATTCTCCATGTTGCAATTATTGAATCCCTGCCGTGTATCTTATATTCGAGACCAAGTAGTAGGACAAGGAAGTGACTTGGCTAAAAGTGGGAAACCTTTTGAAGGAATTAAAATGTTGGATATCGGTTGTGGTGGTGGACTTTTATCAGAGGTAATAAATATATTTTCGAATTTTTGGTACAGACGATTTAAACAAAATACAGTCTCTTGTACGACTCGGTGGTGATGTTGTAGGTGCAGATGCTTCATATGATAATATTCAAATGGCAAAGATACATTCTCGTAAAGACCCTAGTTTATGGAGAGGACCTGGAAAGATTGATTATCGTAATACAACTGCAGGTAAATAATAATAATAATAATAATAATAATAAAGACGCATACTGACACATACTATTATACAGAGGATATTTTAGCTAATAGTGAAAAATTTGATATTGTATTGGCTATGGAAATTATTGAACACGTAAATGAGCCACTTGAGTTTTTAAGAACGTGTGCCGATCTTGTTCGCCCTGGCGGGGATTTGTTTATTTCTACCATGTCTCGTACACCCATTTCATATGGATTAACAGTATTTTTAGCCGAAAAAGTACTTGGTATGGTTCATGAGGGTACACACGACTGGAGTAAATATATCAAAAGTAGAGAATTAATTGAAGCTATTGAATCTTTTGGTAATGAATGGGATGTTAAAGACATTCGTGGTATCTTTTGGGACCCCATTTGCAGAGAATGGAAGTTTACTGAAAGAAATGGATTAGTTGGATATGGCGGACTTGAAGCATTAGAAGTTAATTACATATTGAGAGCTTCCAAAAAAATGACACAATAATATATGTACATGTATATAAAAAATGTTATTTTAATGAAGTAATAGTAGTAGTAATAATAATAAAAGAAGGAGAATAATGAATAAATACGAATAAAGAGAGAGACATACACACAAACTATACAGCAGCAACAGCTACTGCTGTAGTTGGTTTGGTTGCTTTTTCTTTTGGTACAACAACAGCACCTGCTTGCTGCTCTTTTTGCTTTTTAAGTTTAGCATTTTCAAGCGCTCTGGAAAAGGCAGAAGCGGCATTTGTGTCGCCTTTTTTATCTGTGGCAATCTTTAATCTATTCATAGCACGAATTGCACCTACAGCACTTTGCAAAGTTCTTTTCGGGTTAAAGTTTTCGCGAACTGTTTCTAAAATATCAATGTCGTTAATATCGTTACTTGTCATCCATGTGTGCTTCATTGCTTGTGTAGCAGTTAATCTCTTTTTATCATCCAAAGTTAAAAGAGCGCGAATGAAATCCTTGGCTTTAAAGAAAAAAAAAAGTATAAATTTTAGCCTTGTTTTGTTTGCATGTGATTTTTTTTTGTTTTTTACCTTCAATTGAAATATTTCTCCAGTATCTTTCATGAAAGTCGTATCTAGCATTTGTAATTTCATCAACTAATTCTACTTGATCTTCAGCTTGAAATGGTTGATAACCACATAATAAAGTATAAGTAATGACGCCAATTGCCCACATATCAATGGCTGAGCCATATCCCTTTTGAGTTAACACCTCAGGTGCTATTAAAATTATGTGTTAGAAAAAGGGAAGATTAACGGAAATAATGCACGTACCGACATAACCAGGTGATCCACAAACAGTCTCCAGTGCAGATGTTTTTGAGTTAGTTTTAGCGATTCTATATTTGAAGCTATTAATTTCTTTGTTTGTACCAGCCACATTTGTACGTTACCCAAAATCACAAATAACCAAGTCCGCATTAGATTCAGGCGTTTTGAACAGAAGGTTCTCTGGTTTCATATCTATATTAGGGCCTTAATTAATGAATTGTCATACATTTAGCTATAGAGTTATTTTATACCTCTGTGTACAATATCATGGCTATGTAAGTATTCAAGACCTTTCAAAACTGATTTAATTACTTGAACTGCATCCTTTTCAGAGAACTTTCCTCTTTCAAATAACCGATCAAACAATTCACCGCCTGTTGCACTACATTTTAAATATATATATCAAGTTAGTTTATCGAGAATTTTAAGAGTACACGAGCACGCGCTTACAGTTCAAAAACAAGATAAAATTTGTCTCTGTAATTAAATGATCATCAGTATATATAATATAAAAAAAGATGGTTCCTTTTTTTTTAAAAAAAAGTAAGATATACCTTGACTCAAAGCTATCATAAAATCCAATTACATTTGGATGATCTAAACTAGTCAAGACATCTACTTCGTCTTTAACCATATCTAAGTGATCCTTTACGTTACGTTTAGGAATAATTTTAATAGCAACTTCCTTTCCGTCACTAATTCTAACTGCTTTCTTTACTGCACCAAAAGAACCACTTCCTACAAATAAATAAAAAATGAGAATTAGACTTGCCCCAAATTTATTGTGGAATGAGATTCTTTACCAAGAACTTCAGAGAAAGTATAGCCCTTTTTCTTTTCATAAGAAAGAGGTTGTGATACACCTCCATGAACAATAGTGTCAAGCGCTTTAAAGAGTCCCATAATTGGAGTTAATAAAAAAGAAAAAATAAGTTGGAGAAGAAAAAGAGGAGAAGAAAGGTGCATCGTGAAACTAGAACATGAGAATTTTTTTTTATCGGGGCAAGTGTTTAAATGTTCTTTTTAGGGGTTGAATGTTGTACAAACAGCCGGCCCTTTTGTTTCGATGAGAAGCCACTCTGGCTTTCAAGAAAGAAAGAAAAGGAGGTGCCACTCGGTCCGTGAAACACGAATATCATGTCATATTAGCCTATAATATGTGCCAAGACTATATTAATCTCTGTCCTTCAATACAGAATACAGATTTTTAGTCTTAATTGGTACGCTTGGTACGACTCCAAAATAAATTTGGCACACTTTATTATTTTTTTTGGCAAGCGTTTTTTTATTTTTTGTACGGTTTGAAAATAGAAGTTGGGACGAATTTTTTTTTTTTTTTTGGTACGAAATACATTTTTATTTTGGGATTAAATATGTAGGAAAAGATAACATACAGTGATAATATTTACCTTAAGCCTAGTTCTTTGTTAATACACCTGTCTCAGAAGGTCTCAGCATGTCTGATCCAACCTTGGCAGTCTTGAACAGTAACAGATCCGCAAGCTCCAGGAGGACGCGATGTCAAATTATCTGCTTTATCAAGTGGGTTTCTCTTGATATTGCTCTTTATTTTTGACCAGCATTCTTCGATCGGGTTTAAAAAAGGAATCATAATTATTAATCACTGGAGATAGCAATGATAAATTAATCACCAGTGACAAGTCAGTGTGGAATCTGAGCTATGAAATAGTAAAGATTCAAAAATAAAATAAAAACACAAAAGATACAAGAAAGTAATCAGTCGCAAAATCAGATAAAAGTTTTATTTACGTGAAAAAGGTAGAGGTTTATAGCTTTTTCATGTCTGAGTTTACAGATAAAATAAGTGTGTTTGTGCCACGCTTATAGTGCCACACATTCCATATCTAATTTCCTGCCGTGATTATATAATCCAGTCTTTCGGACAAGGCATGCAATTATGGAAATCCTCTAATCCTGTATCCAGACATCAGTTATTACTGGACGATGTTGATAAGGCTTAGTTAAAATAAATATGTATTAGTCATAATGTGTGGTATTTTACCATAAATTAACGCAAGAGACTGTACCTTAAATAATTGAGGTTCTCACGTAACACCTCAATATCATTGTACTAATTAATATTTTAGCCATTTACTTGTACCACCTTAAACGACAATCATGTTACCCTGGTTGTTCTTTAACTATAAAAAGAATATTAAGAGGAGCAACCTTTTGCTCCCTCTCTTGTTTTTTAAAAGTAATTTTAATCAATAAAGATCTATAAGAAGTTTCATCTTATTTTACTGTTGTCTCTTTTATTATTTTAATTTGATACTATTTATCACATAATGGTTAAAGTTGTGAGATAATCAAGTATGCGTAAATATATATGAAAATATATATCTGTATATATGCTTGACCACATCAATCAGTCACTGATGATAGCTATTAATCACCAGGCGTTAGCACCAGTGATTAATTTAGCACTCTAAGCACTTTGTTTCGCCTTACTCTGAGTAAGGAGGCATGAACAAAGGTTAATACCCTCTCTTATTAATAGCATCAACAACAAATGCAGAGTGGTGAATTCTACAATTATCCATTACTATGAAAAATCCCTTTTTGTCGTGCCTATCAAGTGTGTTCATTGTTGCTTCCAAAATCTTGACAATAAATGATATGCCGTGGTTCCCTTTTTCAAAGGCTTTTTCTTCTCAGGGTCTTTTGCTTTTCTTTTTTTGGTGGCAGGGTTTGCATACTCTTGTTCAAGCTTTTCTGCAGCCACCTTTGTTAAAGGATCAACTTTTGAAAAATTGACTGTTCCAAAATACGCAATGCATCCAACGATACTGATATTAGCACCTCTTTGCTTGTGAACAGTAACATTCGCTGGCTCTCCTACTTTGGACCAAGCTCGCCCTCTTATCATATGCGTATTAAAGCCTGCTTCATTTACAAATACGCAATTCTTTTTAAAGTCGACGCCAATTTCCTTCCATTTACTTACCACCTCACAACGAAGGCGAATTGTTCGTTCAGCGTTTCTTTCTTCGTTGTATATAGATGCTCTCTTTAACGAAAAAAACACAATTTACTGTTACATGCTTCCACAGAGAAGGGATAGAAATATCCTCTAAGTCTGGAAATTGCTAGAGAAGAACTTCTTTGGCCAATTCAAGTGTTATAGACTTGTGGTTGTCAAGGTAATCAATCAAAAACAGGGAATGCTGACCGAAAAGCTTTTGTTTCGTACCACTGTTCTTGGCTTTCGGAGCAAAATCAGGCAGTACACTACTGTTGCTATCGTTGAATTCCTCGAGCAGCTTGTAAGCGCTTTGTCGAGGAATGTTACAACGTACTGCCGCTTTAGGTACAGTAGTACTTTCGTCTTGCATTATCTGTATGAACATGCGCACTTGCTCGGGTGTGTACTTATTGCACTTTTTGCTACCGTCGTCAATAGATACAGTCTTTATGTTTTCCGTAAGCGAGTCGATTTCCATAGTTGTGTCCACTTTTCGAATTTCGGTAGGTGGTGAATCGAAGTCAATGATCTTTTCGATGTCGCCGTATTGATAGGCCACATCTTCCATCTGTTCTTCAGACTCATCGTCAATAATATAATAGTCGCTTGGAGGTATAAAGTTAATGAAGTCCATGTTAATTTCTAAATGATCTGGTACCAAAAAAAAAAGAAACACGCCTAAAAACTTCTGTCATTTAATCCCAAAAAAAAATTAATTCGTCCCAAAAAAAAATCAAGCGTACCAATTAAGACTAAAAACCTTTGAGACAATAATGAATATTCAATCTGAACTTGAAAAAAAAAAAGAGGTAAACTTAAAAAAAAAGAGGTAAACTTAAAAAAAAAAGAGGTAAACCTGGAAAAAAACGAGGTAAACCTGAGGTAAACTAAATGTGAGCCTGGAAAAAAACCAGGTAAACTGAGCCTAAAAAAACTTAGTAGACAGAGTCTGAAAAAAAACTAAGTAAATACACAGGTTTTTTTTTTTTGGAAATAAATTACGCGTCCTTTTTATTTGTAAAGGTAACGTATTTGAATAGACACAGTTTACTCAGGAATTAAGCTAAATGAATTAGAATTAGTTGCATCTACATTCAAATGATTAATGATGACTTGGAAATATCTCGAGAGAGAGCGATTTGCATGCTTTATTGCAAAGAATATAGTGAAGAAAATGCCAATGAACTCCTAAAGAGAATTGATAATAAAAATGAATTAGATATTTGTTACCAAACTAGTCCATTAAAGCCAGCGCTTGCTCCAATTTCTAGAATTTTTGCTGAACCTCATATTTACAAGCGATATAAATCAAATAAAGATATTGTAAAAAATAAATAAAATTAGTCGCATTTATTTAACTTCTCCTATTTAATGGAAATGATGAATTAGCAATATAGTGAATATTTATGAATAATTAGGGGGGGATAACAATTTTTTTACACTTCTTTAGACCTTTGTCGTGGAGATTTTCGACAATTAAAAGGAAGAAGTACATTGATGTCATTGAGAATTTGTGTACGATCATATTCAACAACGTCAGAAATAAAAGGGAAGCAGTCTACTACTATTTTTTCAATTGATTCGTTATCCCTACAAAAGCAATCAGTAGATGCACTTTATCTGCTCCAGTGCTTCGTCTCTAATCTCATCACGTGATTTAAATTGTGATAAAAGTATTGAGAAATTAGAAAAAGTAAATGGAAACACCCAAGGTATATTCAATAGCTTTGAAAATATAATCTCCAATATTAATATGATTGGTTTTTTTTTCTAGACTTATTAAAGTTTCTAGAAACTACACAAAATAATGTTTGCTTGGTCATAATAGACTTTACAGGTTTATCGACAAATACTGACGATTTGAAGAACTTTGTAAGGTATTTATGCGTTATTTTATTTTAATATTGAACAGAACGTTTCACAAATGTTTTATAATATGTAATAATCACAAAAAGCTAAAGAAAATTATCATCGATAAGCTTCCTTTTGAAAATGAAACGGAGTCCATCACAAGAGAAATTATACTAGAAAACTCCTCAATAGTAAATCTTTTCAATTGCCGGACAAACTCAAATCAGAGATCAAAACAGATCTAAGCAAAAATTATCCATGAACAAAACTTCTTTTTTCAATATATAACTAAATAAAGCAGAATGTATCATTGTGTTACTAAAAAGTTTTCCTATTCATCTCTTTAAAAAATGGTGAGTACTTGGGCACACAACTGAATTTAGGACAAAAAACTTGTTTTGCAACAGAGTCTCATAATTATTAGTTTCATCTTATTTCAGAATTAGTAATTAAGATAGAACCAAATAAAGACAATGCAGCAGCAAAAGTCTGTTTTACTACCCTTCTTTTAGGTGATCTTTATATAAAAAACCCCAAATTTCACCAACAAAAGAGACATGAGTATTTTCTTCAAAGTTAGGAAATTGTTTCTTTTATCCATATTGTAACTTCAATATATTTTACACAATTGAGGATTCATTTTTAAATTTTATCAACTATTGAAAATCTTCAACTAAGCTATTACTGAAAGAAAGCCAAAGCTCGAAGGTAAAAGAGGCTTGTTTTCATAAAAGCAAAGAAACCTTTTATTATCAATTACTTTGTTTATAGTTAGGATTATCACGACAAGGGTTTTTGTCGTGTATTATGATTATTTTCAAAAATAAATGGGCCATTCAAGCCCAGTAAAACATCGAAAAAAGTATCGAATTACGAAAGTTGCTTCAAAGGAAAAATGAAACAGGATTTACATACCTCTTGTAGATTAGAGGTTCAGCCAAAATTGTGTCTAAAGAGGCAATAACTGGTTTTCTTGGATCGCCTAAATAACAGATGTCCACTCCTCCTACATCAGCACCAAAATCTTCTATTTTTTTGGAAATTTTATATAGTTTTCTTCAGTACATTCCTGAGAAAAATACATGCATACTACTTTTTTGCGCGTAATTAGCATTTTGTTGTTTAAGGGAAAGCAATAGAAAAGTACCCAAATTTCTGTTTCCGAGACACTACAGTAATTGGTCCTCCCAACTAAAAAAAAATATTTACGACTCCGATATCTTTTGGTACAGCTTGGTACAACTTGGTACACTCACTCAGTGAACTTGGTACAGCTTGGTACAGCTTGGTACATTTTGCACACTCACTATAACCAATTCTAAGATTGAGTTTAACAAATGAATGTTTATTCTATTTATTTTTGCTAACAGCAGGGATTTATTTCAAACTACGACATCCAGAAATATATTGAGCAATGAAGATATGTGTGTTTATCTCCCTCCATATTCTCCTGAGCTTAATCCCATTGAACGATTTTGGTCAGTTTGTAAAAGTCAACTAAAGTGAGAGAAGCTTTTAAAAGAAACGCTGTCTTTCAAATTTTCTGAAGCCTTTAATAATACCTACTTGAGCGATCTGCAGGCTTTTTCAAATATTCTGCGTCAAAATTTCAAGATTGTTTGGATGGGAAACCATTGTACAAAAAACATGTACGAATTTTTTTTTCCTTAAGTGTACGAAATTCCTAAAATGTACAAATACTTTCTGAATAAAGTGTGTAGAAAAAAAAATGATCTGAATAAAAAAGGGACTTTTTCCAAAAAAAAAAAGTAAGAGTACATAAACAGATAGATCCATTTTTTTCTGAAAAACAAGGGCCTTTATAATAATAAAAAAATCAATTGCCCACGTTTTGATTATGTTCAAAAGCCCAAGTAAAAATTCATTTATTCACTAAAAGTAAGAAAAGTTGCAAGTATATAAATATATAAAAAAAAGGTAGGTGCATTGTTTTTTGTTATGAAACTTTCTAAAAAAAGTACGGCTGTATGGTAATTTCTTTATATATTATTTCACTGGTACCAAAAGAACTAAGGGGGTAGTCCGTAATCGCCGTAAAGATCATGTAAAACACCTACGGTTTAACTTGTCATCAGAATATGCAGTTACACGCTTCATCTGCTCTAATTATTATATAGACTCACGCAAAGTGTATTGGTGTTGGTTATTGGCTCAAACAAGTTTAGTTGAGAAATAAATCACAGGAGTCTTTTTGTAGAGGAGAGTGTCCTAGTATCATCCTAACAACTAAAAGGATATGGTGCTCCTACCTCTTCAACTAGTTTATTTACTGTGCACCTACCTACAAAGCAAAGTACCTACCTTGTAAATAATATATAAACTACATAATATTAATAAAATCAAAATCATTTAAAGACATTGTACCACCCTAAAAAAACGCACAGAATATGTGCTATTATTTTTTCGTTGACAGAAAACACATGCATAAACCATAAAATATTTTTGTGCTACTTGGTGATATACTATTTTATATGTATGAATAGTTATATTTTATGTAAAAATTAGCGTCCAAATGACGATAGCGGCTATTGTGTCTTACTTATTCTTAACAGAGCAATAAGATTTTTACGTAATTACTTATGTGAATTGCTATGAAAAGGAAAATTACATTTCGCTTACAGATACTGTATGAAAAATATCGGCCTTGGTATAAATACTTTTAATGACCATTTGGGTTTAAGAGGGTTACCAAAGACTGGTTGTCCCTAAACTGGAAGTTATGTTTAATTTTCCAAGAGGACAAAAAAAGAAGCCGTGCTTTTTTTTTCGCAAGATAATTTTTGTTTGTTTTGAAAGGCTGGATTAGCGGGTAACTGTTTGTCTCGTTTTATCGCAATTAAATGAGGTATTCACACATTCAGGAAAAAAGTGTGACATATATTTTAAGCTTCTTGCAACAAGTGTAAAAATGATGAAATAGATCACATATAAAAGTGGCCATCCATTTTATCAGCCTAAGGCGTATTTTTTTATTTTTTTAGAATAGTTAGATAATTACTTTTCTTCCTCCTTATCTCTATTGCAATGTATACCACTCGTAAGTTTTTTTTAACTATATGTGTACTTTTTAATAGAGTTTATCGTATATTCATTATGCTGTCTTTTTTTTTAGAGCTGAAAAAAAAAGTAAATTTAGGTCTTGTGCTAGCTTATGCACGGCGGTTGCTTTAAGAAGAATCGCGAACGAAAAATAAAGAAGAAAAAATGGTTATAAAAGGTACGTGTACTCCTCAATAAATGTCACAGACTTGCTTTTTATATCATTCTAATCCACCTATTTTTTTCTAAATCCAGGAACCAAACCGTAGATTTGGAATGGGGCCATATAAACTTCGTTATTTGGGTGAGCGGAATAAACACTTTAGTTCACAGAACGAGAATCCGCTTTTTTTTTTACCACAATACAGCCAAGGTCCAAAAATATTTGATCAGAATGCAATTTATTCTACTCAAAAGACATAGTCGTTGCAGGTGTAATAAGTTCCGGAATCGTCAGCTGTAAGTATAATATTATTTTTATAATAAAAAAATGTTTCAAGTTAACATAAACCCAGAGTGCCGGTACGAAAAGGACCTCTTCGCAGAACAAAAATCATTAAGGTATGTATTTACCCCCACGAACTTTCTTTGATAAACGCTAAAAAATGCTCTGTACTTATAGCCTATAGCCTGAGACAATATTCGAATTCCTGGTTTGGAAGGAACTTTGGGAAGTAACTTATTGTATTTACAACATGAATACGAAATTATTAAGATACTTGTTGTAAGTTTCTATTTTTATCTAAGTACCTTTTTTTACGAGTTAAATTCTTTTTTCGTTCAACTTATAGACTAAGTAAAAATCCTGTATTGAGCTTGTCCGTAACCTCAACCTAATCACATATCAGTACCCTCGGTGGGAAAAAGATACAGGATCAAATTAAACAAAAATACGGATATCATGTTGAGGACCTGAGTCAAAACCCCATTGTAACAAGTCACTAAAAGGGTAAATCATCCATCTAGATTTATCAGCATATATTAATTTTCTTGATAGGTTAAAAACAGAAGACAATTGAAGATGCTTTAGACGAGATTGAACGATACCGAACTAGCAGAGATGGTATCAAAATTAAAAGAATATATTCACATGTAACCATCAAACAGTAAAATGCCTAGTAAAAGCCATAACTAACATCTCTATTAATTTAAGCTTGGAACGCCACCTTATCCTTCGTACAGTCTTTCCGATGCTTACTTGAAAAAATGCTCCGAACAATCTACTATTATCAAATTTTGGTCGTACTTGTTTGAACAATATTTTTCCAATAAAAGTTTATTTGTACAATGGTACGTATAAAAAGCTAGTAGGCATGATATTATACATTACTAACTGGTTTGATCTTCTTATTAGGGGTGATATAGTTTCATCCGAATGTAAACGTTTGAGTTTGAATTTTAAACTAGAAATCAGTCCTTTTTCAGAAGCTGATTGATATTTCCAATGGTGAATTTGCCAAGTTTCATGCTGCTAACAAATCAAAGTATTACAACGATAAGCTCAAAGCAGTATTAGCAGCTAAATGTCACTTAAATTACATAATTGAAAGCTCACCAGTTATTTCTGTTGCCTCCTTGAAAGCTTTAAAAATCCCTAACTATTGTTTTAGTGGTGGGCTAGAACTGCCATATTTTCTCATTATCAATCATTGATAAGAATGTTTACGTTGTGCAAAAAAATACTTTCTATTAGTTATCCTCGCACTTACTTTGAAGTAAGTCATGGTGGAATTGCTAGTATAATCGATGGCTTTGAGTTGATCGAGGTAAGTAGTATATAAATAAACAAAAATTCCATTATATTATATCACTTTATTGAGATCTAGCATTTATTTTTCAGGGAATTATTGATGATACAGTTACTATAGATCATCAATACTCCTGAAATACAGAGGATATAATTGCTAAGATTGATAAGAAAGGCAACGCAAGAAAAAGCATCGACACTGATGAATGGTTGTCTCCTGTTGTATCGGATGCAAACAATAACTACGACAATTTGGACACTTTTGACGCTTCTAATAATGATGATTTAGATATCGAAATGACATTTAAATACAAACAACCTTTATTTAAAACTCCAGGCTTTTTTTTAAGAACTAGTAAATGTCTTGTCGCATTTATACGTCTCATTTCGTGTTATATGTGCCCAATAATTGATATTACTCAGCTAATGGATTTACTGTTTGTCCTTCCATGGATTTACTAGTTGTTTTACAAAAACAGAAACGGTGTGACAACCGTAAATTATGGGGTCATTTAGCAGAAAGACAAAAAGTAGTTTTTATTGTTACATAGAGGGCATTTTTAGTAGACAAAGAGATTTTTTTGTATTTCAACAAACGATTTTATATATAAAGTAAATTAAGTTTGCATAAATAACGACCGGCCTCATACACAGATAGTGTCAAAACAGGAAATCCCAAAATGCCTGAATCTTCACGTGTGACTAAACAATTTTAAGGGCCGTGCAAAAAAAAAAGTTCATTGTTTGCTGTCACCCACACCGCTGATTCTCACATAAATAGCGGACAACCACGAGAGTTTTAAAGCATTTTATATCTCTTTCTAACATTATGACTATCGCTTTGGAAGAATATAGCTCTGCTACTTTAAGTTTAGATTCAACACCTGCATTCACTGATTTATCTAATTGGCGTCTCAGGGTAGAAGAAGGTGCACAGACATGGCATTACTTAAACACTGATGAGGAACGTAAAGCATGGCCTCAAACTGTTTGGGACAAGTACCATTTAGGTCTTCCTATTGTAATATATTATTTTAAGAGAGAGAAATATTTTCAAGTTTATTGACTAAATTCGAAAACCATTATATATAGAATGTACCTGATTTAGAAAAACCACATACACCACTTGAATCAGCACGAAATGGATTTGAATTCTATCGTCGTCTTCAAACAGAGGATGGTCATTGGGGAGGAGAATACGGTGGTCCAATGTAAAACTATTACCCGAGAACAAGTTTTCACATGTATACTTACATTCCCTTTATATATGTATATACATATATAGGTTTTTAATCCCGGGTTTATTGATCACTTATTACATTACAGGTGTTCCGGTTCCTGAAGCCATGCGATTAGAATTAATTCGTTATATATTAAATAGAGCTCATGCCGAAGATGGTGGTTGGGGTATTCACATTGAAGGCGTCTCTACCGTATTTGGTACTGCTTTAAACTATGTTGCACTCCGTATTTTAGGTTTAGGTCCTGACCATCCAGCTATGATCAAAGCTCGTGGTACACTTCATAAGTATGGCGGTGCTAGTGCAATTCCTGCTTGGGGTAAATTCTGGTTAGCTGCCTTAGGTGTTTATGAATGGAAGGGAGTTAATCCTATTCCACCCGAGTTATGGGCTTTGCCCAAGGCTCTTCCTATCTGTCCTGGTAACTGGTGGGTTCATACTCGTATGGTTTACCTTCCTATGGGTTACATCTATGCTCGTCGTTTAAGTGCTCCCTTGACTACTTTCACTCAATCTTTGCGCGAAGAATTATACGTAGAGCCTTACGATTCTATTAACTGGGACAAACAGAGAAATAATGTTGCTGAAGTCGATTTATATACTCCTCATTCTAAAATCATGGACGTTCTTAATTACGGCTTGACTTATTATGAAGCACTTGCACCCAAGGTTCCTTGGCTTCGTGACTATGCACTTAAACTTACAATTGATCAGATCAAAATGGAAGATGAGTGTACTTTCTATCTTGATATTGGACCAGTCAACAAGGCTATGAATTGGCTTGTTGTTTATTATCATTATGGTAAAGATTCTCATGAGTTCCGTGAGCATGTAAAGCGTAATGCCGATTTTATGTGGATGGGACCAGAAGGTATGATGATGAACGGTACAAACGGTAGTCAACTTTGGGATGCGACCTTTATTGCCCAAGCTTGTGCTGAAGCAAAACTTGCAGAAAATCTTAAATACCGTGAAAATATGATTAAAACTTTAGAATTTATTGATATCTCACAAATTCGTCGTAATCCACCATTTTGGAAAGAAAGTTATCGTCAAATTTCTAAAGGAGCATGGCCTTTCAGTACTAGAGATCAAGGCTACACTGTAACTGACTGTACTGCAGAAGGTATAAAGGCAACCAATGCACTTCAAAGAACACCTGGATTACCTACTTTAATTGATATCTCTCGTTTACGTGATGCTGTCGATGTTCTTTTAACTATGCAAAACGCTGATGATGGTTTCGCTTCTTATGAAACTATCCGTGGTACTCATCTTTTAGAATATTTAAACCCTGCTGAAGTGTTTGGTAATATTATGACGGAGTATAGTTATCCTGAATGTACTACTGCTGTTCTTATGGGTCTCCGTAGTTTTGTCAGGATTGATCCTGAATACCGTCGCGACGAAATTGAAGAAGCCAGTCGTCGTTGTCTCAAGTATATTAAGAAAGTACAACATGAAGATGGTTCTTGGTACGGTGCTTGGGCTATTTGTTATACCTATGCTGCCATGTTTGCACTTCAAAGTTTAGCTAGCGTTGAAGAATACTATGAAAACTCTGACCACGCTAAACGTGGTTGTGATTTCTTGATTGCTCATCAAGAAGCTGATGGAGGTTGGGGTGAAACTTATAAATCATGTGAAACGCACGTTTATTCTCATAATGAGACATCTCAAGTAGTAAATACGGCATTCTCTCTTATGGCTTTATTAGAAGCAAAGTATCCTCACAAAGAACCTATTCGTCGTGGTATAGAGTTTATTATGAAAAGACAACAAGCTAACGGAGAATGGTTACAAGAAAGCATTGAAGGTGTATTCAACAAGAATTGTATGATTTCATACCCCAATTACAAATTCGCTTTCAGTATTTGGGCATTAGGTAAATACGCTACTGTCTATGGTGATAGTATTGATGAAAAAGAGCAATAAGTGTATGTACAAATCGACTACATTTTATTGTATTAATTGGTGGTTTCTTTATTTTTGATTTAAATTTGTAATTTTTATTTATATGAGAGGCCAATCTAAACCCTAGTGTTTTTTTTTAAAAAAAAAAGAAAGAAAATTAGTTTTCTTTTTTTTCAAAAATAATAATAATAATAATAAAAAGGTACTTACTTCTTGACAATTTGAACAACATCTTCATCCATAAGAATATGTTCCTTACCAACCTTTTGGGGATTGTGCTTAACAGAAGAACCCCAAACGTATGCGCACTTGAATTGATCCATAATAGATTTATGAATACTGTTACAGAAATCTTCAACTGAGTTCTTTTGTTGTGTCATAACAACAGGTTGCTCGTAATCTGGTAATTGACCCTTGGGTTTAGTATAAATTCTGACCAAGTTCAACTTTTCCCACATAACTTCCAACATTTCATCAAAATTCCATTCGTGGTTTGAAGAAATAGGAACAGCGTTAGGAATCTTGTAAATAAGATCTAATTCTTCAATGGAAATTTGATCAATTTTGTTGAGAACATAAACACAGGGAATATAGATACTATATACAAAATAACATAATAAAAATTAAGTATGAAGCTAAATATTATCTTTTCACTCGTAATATTTACCGGTTGCCTTCAACAACATCAATAAGATCATCAATGGTGGAATCTTCCTTGAATGTAATATCAGCATTGTGAATACGGTATTCGTGTAAAACAGCCTTGACTTCATCGAATGTAATGTTATTGAGAGGAACTGTATGTGTCATGTTGATACCACCCTTCTCCTTCTTTTTGAAAATAATACCAGGAGGCTTCTTGTTTAATCTAATACCGAAACCTTCCAATTCCTTTTCGATAAGCTTTTTATCTGTCATGGGCTTAAGAACATCGAGTACGATGAAAATAAGCGAACAAGTACGTGCGACTAACAAAAAAAAATATCAGTAATTGCTCTTTTTTTTTAACAAAAACTTTCCAATAATAAATAACTTACCAGCAATAACTTGACGACCTCTACCCTTACCATCCTTGGCACCCTCAATAATACCGGGAAGATCAAGAATCTATAATTATTTTCTTATTTAGCCACCCAGGTTTTTTTTTTATATATTTATATATATTACTATTTTCAATTTACCTGAAGCTTAGCACCCTTATATTGAACAACACCAGGAACAGTAGTAAGAGTTGTGAACTCATAATCACCAACTTCAGAAGCGGTACCGGTAAGCTTAGACATAAGGGTAGATTTACCGACGGAAGGGAAACCTATCAAAATCATAAATTCAATATCACCAAATCATAAATTATAAATTAAACAATAAAAAAAAACTTACCAACAAAACCAATACGGGCAACACCAGTTTTAGCAACATCGAAACCAACTACAAATCAAAAAAAAAAAAGTAAATATTTGACGTTTTTCATACACTTGTTATTACTCTTTTTTTCAACTTACCACCTGGTCCACCTCCACCACCACTGGAAGGAGTAAGCAAATCACGCTTCAACTTTGCGAGCTTTGCCTTCAATTGACCCAAATGAAAAGAAGTGGCCTTATTCTTTTGGGTCTTAGCCATCTCATTCTATAAAAATCGAAAAGTTAGTGCTTCCGTTGCAAAACAAAAAATTTGCTAGGTACTCCAACTTATTCCACATACTTCAACTTCCTAAAAAAAATAAAAATTGGGTTTTTTTTAGTAACTTATTCACTTGTTTTATAACGCGAGATGGTACCTTGATTTTATCGACTAAACTCATTTTCGGTTATACGTTTTTCTAGTGATTAAAGAAATAAAGCAGAAAAAAAATCTTTTTCTTTTTTCGCCTAAAAAATCTTTAGCTTCAAAAAAAAAAAAAAAAAGGTTGGCTGCTGTGACTGGTGTTATGACGTCGATTTAACGAAAAGTTTAGAAAGAGCTTTTTTGACAGCAATGAATACGGGGAAGTTGCTGCAGGTCTGAAATAAGGTTACATCAATCAATTTAATTTATGGAAAAGAGAACTACTGTGTGCAAGTAATTTCCCATACCTGAATTGATATTAATGGAGAAACTAGTATAAACTGAGGGAGTTACAAGCCTTTAGTTACGCCGTCCCAATCAATTGGCTTGCTTACTTGAAACAAACATCTCTTTTACTAACTAAACCCATTTAAAAATTTATGTATCCCCGCCTTTGATCTTTAAGCAATTGTGAAATATTTAAATACTGATTGTTTGATAAGAGATGCCAACGTATTGATACAAGTATGTACAACACATTAGGCTGGGAGTATTATGTAATACTTCTCAGGATGCACGCTACTTTAAACTTCGTCATATAATAAGGTAAGCAAACAAACAAAAATGCATTGATACTCTCTACATCCAGTAGCACCCAGTAGTGTAGAGTCGTACTAAATACTCTTGGAGAATTAGCCTGGTAGTACATATAGGTCCCATCTCTTTTTTCCCACATAATACAATAAGGACAGACATCAAGAATACTTATTAACAAATGAATTTATTTTAAAAATGATACATGAAATTTCTTTGGAGTTTATATGAAAAACAATTTAGTTCTTGCTGGAGAGAGCAGAGACACCGGGGAGTTCCTTACCCTCGAGAAGCTCGAGAGAGGCACCACCACCAGTGGAGATATGAGAGACCTTTTCACCGGCACCCCACTTGAGGGCAGCAGTAGCGGTATCACCACCACCGATAATGGTAGTAGCACCGTTGTTGGTAGCATCGACAACAGCGTTAAGGACATCCTTAGTACCGGTAGCGAAAGCATCGAATTCGAAAACACCGGAAGGACCGTTCCAGACAATGGTCTTTGCCTTCAAGATTTCATCACGGAAGATCTTGGAAGATTCCTTACCACAATCAAGACCCATCCATTCGTCAGGGATACCAGTAGCATCAGTAGCATAACCAGTCTTGGCATCAGGAGCGAACTTATCAGCAGTGATGAAATCAACAGGGAAGATCATCTTGACGTTCTTTTCTTCAGCCTTCTTCATGAGGTCCTTGACCAACTTGGCACCAGACTCATCGAAAAGAGAAGTACCGATCTATACAACAAAAAAATAAAAGTTTAGTATAATCGGTATTTTAATGCAAATTCTCAGAAAATCAAATTAATTTAACCACGCGTTCTTTTTTTTTCAAAAGTGAAACCCATGATTTTTTACAGATAAAAAACTTCCCGATAATAAAAACTAATAATTACCTTGACGTTATCAAGAGTCTTCTTGAAGGTGAAAGCCATACCACCACAAACGATTAAAGCATCAACCTTATCGAGCATGTTTTCAATCAACATAATCTTATCAGAGACCTTGGCACCACCGAGGATAGCAAGGAAAGGACGAGCAGGGTTCTCGAGAGCCTTGGCAAAGTATTCGAGTTCCTTTTGCATAAGCAAACCAGCAGCACGTTGAGAAACATCAACACCGACCATGGAAGAGTGAGCACGATGAGCGGTACCGAAAGCATCGTTAACGTAGACATCAGCAAGAGAAGTTAAAGAAGCGCGGAACTTGTTAACGGCCTCGGCATCAGCCTTAACCTTCTTACCATCAACCTTGGCAGAACCCTCTTCCTCAATATGGAAACGGAGGTTCTCTAAAAGGATAACCTTACCACCAGTAGCGGATTTACAGGCATTTTCAACTTCAGGACCAACACAATCGTTAAGGAACTCAACAGGCTTGTTTAAGAGCTTCTCAACTTCAGCAGCAACAGGCTTAAGAGAGTACTTGGCGACAGCTTCACCATTGGGGCGACCAAGATGAGACATCAAGATAACGGCAGAAGCACCTTGCTTAAGAGCATATTCAACAGTAGGAAGGGCTTGAACAATACGGTTGTTGTTGGTGATGTTTCCTTCCTTATCAAGAGGGACGTTGAAGTCAACACTATGTATAAAATATGTATGTGAGTATTAAAGCTGCTTTTTAAAATAAAATTTAATTTTACCGAATGAGGACACGCTTGTTCTTAAGGTCAAGATCGCGAATAGAAAGTTTGTTTGACAAAGACATGATTGATATATAGTTCTACGAAATAAAGTTAAACAAGAAGAACAAGAGAAAAAAAAGACGGTTTGGGGATTTTTATATTTTCCACAAAAAAACATGACTTGCAAAATTTTAGCTTTCTATAAGCGAAATCCGATCTCCTCTAATAATCTGAATCCATCCATTGGTTGATGGACTCGGATTCACACGTTTTTTCCCAACCATTTTATTTGAAAAACGCGTAAAATACAACCCAAGAAAATCAATTTCATGTGCTTTCAAAAAAAAAAGTGAATTCGAGCTTAATCTTTTTTATTTTCGAAAACCTCTTTTTCTCTGTCTTTTATTGTTATTTTTTACTTTTACCTTCCTAGTAAAAAATTAAACATACCAGAAATAAATAAAAATCAAATGATTACACTAATACTGATTATATCAGAATAACTGATAACATCTTTAAGTTTTAAAAGCGAACAAACCTGATTTTTAAATTGCGTCATGAAAATATGGGCGGCTAATTAAAATATCGAATCACCAAATGACCATGGTACTTTTTGTGTATATTTATGCATTTGTAAAAAAAAAAGAGAAACGTCTCATTCGTTTTATGCGCTCGGTAAAGTACGTATAAATATTTATCATCAATGCATTCTTTCTCTCAAACACATCTAGATGTATAATTGTTTCATCTTTTTTGAACTGTGTGAATACATTACAAAGTACAGTACCCCGATCCTATTAATATTATGACACTATACCACGTAATTTTGGTGACAGTGCGTTTTTTTTTTTGTAAACATTTATACATAAAAAAACCCTAGTTTTACCTGTATCACTAATAACACGTTTTCTAAGAAAATCTATCATATGGAGAAATCTATATTACCTTATCCAAGTATAAACTACTGCTAAATAATAGACAAGGTTATTTATGAAGAATATTTGATGATCTTATCCGATTATTTTGAATTATCTTTGCTGCACTGAAAAAAAAAGTGTCTTATTGTTATAACACAAATACAATCTTCTTCTCTAACTGATAAGATCTGCTTCATCTAAAAATGAAATCGTATGGAGATATTCACTAGTAACTAGAGTTTTGACAGCTTTTTTTCAGGGGTGTAAAATCTTATAAGCATAAACACTGAAAAACCTGGCAAATAAGATTGTATAAAGTCATCTAGATAATGCCACTGATAAATTTTGTTCGGTATTGCTGCAATTATTCATAATTACTTGCGCTAAGTATCTTGAATTAATATAAATATTTGAAATAGTTTAAGCGTAAATATCGAGCACTATAGCAATTGTTTGAACTGTTAGTATTTAAGTACGAGGCATATTATATTAAAATTAAACAATTATGATGCTTAAGAAAATCCTCCTCGGATTAGTACTAATTCAAGTTTTCAAGACTGTACCTACAGCAGAAGATTTTATAACAAGTTCCTATTACTTGCAGTTCAGATCGTATGTATTTGAATGTCCCTCTGGTATACTTTTTACTGTGACAACTTGTTGCAACTATGCCCCCCCCCCTTTTTTTTTGTAGTATTTATCTAGTATTTATTAGCTCGGTTAATAAGCTTTATTACTCCTTATATAAGCTTTTTTTTTTGTTTGTTCGAGAATAGATACCTATCGCTTATCAGATCTTTTCAGTGGATTTGATAGGCACTCTGTAAAAAATAGGAATTATTTAAAAATTAACATTATTATTTTGCGTAAGTATCAATGAAACAGGTATAGCTAACCATTTCCAATATAATTGTAGCAATGGAGATAATTTGGAGGTCATGCTCCACCCAGCAAACTTCTTTTATAAAAGCTAAAAAATAATGCACTCAAAACTTTGTATAAGGGGCTATTGTATATAAAATCAGTTGTGTAGGTAAGTATACGTTAAAAGATACTCAGATAATCGAGTTAACTATCCGGGATTAACTCAAATGATTTACATAAATAGCTAAGTACGTACTATATTAAACAAGTACACGACACTGCTAGCGAAAAATAGATTTAGTAAGGCGAGAACTATATAGTAATATTTAGAACAATAAGACCTAGTTTTTGCGTGTATAAAAAGAGCAATTTTAACTCAACGTTTCAAGCGTTAGCTGATTGCAAACGATACAAGCTGAGTCTCGGACTAAAGTATCCACTTTTACTTACAGTCTCTTAATAGAAAGAGGTCTGTTATATATATACAGAACTAACAAGGGAATGTTCTTCAAGGGCATTTTTTTTCACGGTTTATTATTGGTAGAAAACGTAAAAAACAAAAATTTTGTTAGAAATTAAAAAGAATATCATTATCGTCTCTAATTTTCATACTGAACATATTTGCAAGCTCGGTAAAGGCATTTTTTTTCTTAAGTGAAGAAAATAACCCCTTGAGGATTTTATACCAAGCTCTTCCCAGAAAATAAAAAAAGATTGTGGAGGGAGTTTTTTTTATTGTTTTTTGAGCAAGGTACTTGCTCCTTCAGAACTAATTTGCTCCAACTCACCATAAAGCACTAACCATAAGGGACCAATTTATATCTGAATACCCCACAGTTTCATTAACCAGGCATTAGAACCCAAGCAAAGATTTGACAGCTCAAAAAGAAAAATAAAGCCCAGCCGAAGAAAAAAAAAAGATATACGTCACGAATAGGTTTTGAAGGTTTAAAGCGGGGCGAAAATGAGGGTGTGCGCGTAAGAAAGAAAATTTTAAACATCAGCAAAAAGCCCCAGGGGGGGGCGTGTATATAATTTCTACAAACTTTTTTTCTTTTATTTTTTTAACCCTTCTCTCTTTTTTTTTTTCCACCCAAAGAAGAAAAAAATGATCTTCACTCGTGTTTTAGGAAAGACTTCCGTTAATGCCCTTCGTGTGCAAAAGGCCAATGCTAGTGCCCTTCGTGCCGTTACCCAATCCGTAACTGGTATGTTTTTAATCAGTATAATAAAATAATAAATACTAATGTCAACCTTTTTTTTTTTTTTTTTTTTCTTTTTTAAAAAAAATAGCTCGTACCTACGCCACTGCTGCCACTGCTGGTCAAATTCGGTAAAAAAAAAATATAACACAACGATAAACCAATATGAAAAACTTATTCCAACTTTTTATTTGTACATCTAGTTCCGTTATTGGTGCCGTTGTTGATGTCCAATTCGACCAAGATAACTTACCTGCTATTTTGAACGCTCTTGAAGTTCAAGGTCACTCTGGTGGACGTCTCGTTCTCGAAGTCTCTCAACATTTGGGTGAGAACACTGTCCGTACTATTGCTATGGATGGTACTGAAGGTAAAGTATCCGCATAGAATAATAAAAGAGAATATATACAAAAAAAAAAGGGTTCTAGTGGGGTTAAAGAAAATAAAAATACTAATTTTCCTTTAACATTAAAGGTCTTGTCCGTGGTCAAAAGGTTATTGATACCGGTGCTCCCATTACCATTCCCGTTGGTAAGGAAGTTTTAGGTCGTATCATTAACGTCATTGGTGAACCCATTGATGAACGTGGTCCTATTGAAGCCAAGACTTACCGTCCCATTCACGCTGAAGCTCCTGAGTTCGTTGATCAATCTCCTACTCCCGAGATTCTCGAGACTGGTATCAAGGTTGTTGATTTATTGGCTCCTTATGCTCGTGGTGGTAAGATTGGTCTTTTCGGTGGTGCTGGTGTTGGTAAGACTGTCTTGATTCAAGAATTGATTAACAACATTGCTAAGGCTCATGGTGGTTACTCTATTTTCTGTGGTGTTGGTGAACGTACTCGTGAGGGTAACGATCTTTACCATGAGATGATTGAAACTGGTGTCATTCAACTCGAAGGTGAGTCCAAGTGTGCTCTCGTTTTCGGTCAAATGAACGAACCCCCAGGAGCTCGTGCTCGTGTTGCCTTAACTGGTTTGACCATTGCTGAATATTTCCGTGATGATGAGGGTCAAGATGTCTTGCTTTTCATTGATAACATTTTCAGATTCACTCAAGCTGGTTCCGAAGTATCTGCCCTTTTGGGTCGTATTCCTTCCGCTGTCGGTTACCAACCCACTCTTTCCACTGATATGGGTCAAATGCAAGAGCGTATTACCACCACCAAGAACGGTTCCATTACCTCCGTCCAAGCTGTCTACGTCCCTGCTGATGATTTGACTGATCCTGCTCCCGCTACCACTTTCGCACATTTGGATGCTACCACTGTCTTGTCTCGTTCCATTGCTGAGTTGGGTATTTACCCCGCTGTCGATCCTCTTGATTCCAAGTCTCGTATCCTCGATCCCCGTATTGTCGGTGATGAGCATTACAAGGTTGCCACCGAGGTTCAACAAATTCTCCAAAACTATAAGTCTCTCCAAGATATTATTGCCATTTTGGGTATGGATGAATTATCTGAAGAAGATAAGCTCGTTGTTGAACGTGCCCGTAAGATTCAACGTTTCTTGTCTCAACCTTTTGCTGTTGCTCAAGTCTTCACCGGTTATGAAGGTCGTCTCGTCCCTCTTGCCGATACCATCCGTTCTTTCCAAGAAATCTTGGGTGGTAAGC
This sequence comes from Helicostylum pulchrum, assembly GCA_025677825.1. NCBI lineage: Eukaryota > Fungi > Mucoromycota > Mucoromycetes > Mucorales > Mucoraceae > Helicostylum > Helicostylum pulchrum. The sequence goes on from JAIXMO010000009.1 coordinate 693,480, forward strand.
ACGATAACTTGCCCGAATCTGCTTTCTATATGCAAGGTGATATCAACGATGTCCAAAAGCGTGCTGAAGAGCTCGCCAAGGAAATTGGTGGTCAATAATTTGTTTGCAAGTTAAAGAGATAACTTTTGTCTAAACTTTTGTGTCTTTTCCTTTTTTCCCTCTCTCTCTTTTCCCCATTATCTTTTTTGTATTTTCCCAAAGTGTTATTTCATCTTATTTTTTGACTTTCTTTTAGAGTGAATAATAAAATAAAACATGTTTTTTTAAAAATAACACAAATTTAAAAATGTTCTTTTGCCTTTTTTTTAAAGACGCACTACAGGGTTCACAGTTATCAGAACAAAACTCCCCGGTAAACAGCTCAATAACTCTATGAAGCACGTGTATTTATGTTACTCTATGCAAATAGACTTTAATCAAAAAGAAATAAATTCCTTTTTACGCAAGCAATATACTTTTGGTTTTTCACCCGTTACATTTGTATAGTAGGTAACGCTATAAGTTATTTTCAGGGCTTCTCTAAATTGAGAGCGATTTTTAATGCAGTTTGAGCGAGTTGTAGCCGCTCGAGGCGTTCCGGACCGAACCAAAAAAAAACACAAAAGGGGCGAGAGGGAGGGTTGGGGACTAAAGATGAAATGGATATATAATAAATTTCAAAATGGCAAAATATAAAAAGGTCTTTAATCGTCTTGTATCCCTCGGGTTAAATCGTTACTTGCGACATCCATACCTTTTATCATGTCCGCCGAACTCGCTGTTGTTTATGCTGCTCTCATCCTTGAAGATGATAACGTTGAAATCACTGTACGCAGATTTATTTTTATTTTTTGGATTGGAAAACTTATAGAATTTTTTTATTTGTAGGCTGATAAGCTCCAGACTTTAGTCGCTGCTGCCGGTATTGAAGTTGAACCCATCTGGTTCTCCCTCTATGCTAAGGCTCTCGCTGGTCAAGACCTTAAGGCCCTCCTCTTAAACGTTGGTGCCCCTGGTTCTGGACCCGCTGTCTCTGCTGGTGCTGCTGCCGCTTCTTCCGATGCTCCTGCTGAAGAGGAGAAGGTCGAAGAGAAGGAAGAGTCCGACGATGATATGGGTTTCGGTAAGTTTTTGATTAGTTTTTATTTGAAAATGCTTAATGACTAACCAACGTTTTTTTTATTATTGTATAGGTCTCTTTGATTAAATTCAATTTAGATCATAAAATAAATTAAAATAAATTTTATTCGAAACCTACACACATTTTATAATGTTAATGAGAACAATGTTTGTGAGTATTTAAATGTAGATGAAACAATGTGCGTTTAAATATACGGAAAGGAGAAGCATACTTGTAGTAACCGACCCTGATTCAGTTGTCTTGGCACACACACATAAAAGCCTATTTGCCGTGAATAAGGCCGAAAAAAAAATATTATACTATATTTCGGTATTATGAAAAGAGGATTTATTATGATTATATTATTATTATATGTATGTTTAGTCAATGAAAGAGATATAGAGAGAGAGACAAAGAGGTTATTAAATAAAAGTGTCATTATACACTTTTTTCAAAAAAAAAAGAAAAAAAAAAAGAAGATAGATAGATAAAGAGAGAGATTACATGATGTTACAGCTAGAAGGTTTTTTCATTGTACTTCTAATAGCCGAATTAAATACCTCAGGTACTCCTTGACCAGTTAATGCAGAACACTCAATATATTTATACGCCCCAATTTCTCTTGCTACAGCAGAACCCTAAAAAAACGAGAGAAAGTGTTAATACGTGAGTGATGAATTAGTCGTTGTTTTTCTTTACTTGTTGCAAAGTAACAGGTTGCAGAGATTGTTTTTCTAGTTCTTGCAAGATATGTGATTGATTCCTTAAATCGATTTTGCAAGCAACTAAAAGTATAGGCAAACCAGGACAGTATCTCTTGACTTCCGGCATCCACTACACATGATAAAAAGTTTATTTAGTTAGAGCTATATATGAAAAAAAAAAGAGCGTTAGAAAGACTACCTTTTCTGTAATATTCTCTAATGATTCAGGTATGTCAACAGAGAAAGCGATAAGAACTACATCAGAATCAGGATATGATAATGTTCTTAGTCTATCAAAATCCTCTTGACCTATATTTGAAAAAGGCTGATCAATAACAATTACTTGTTATTTTGTGTGTGTTATTATTACCTGCAGTATCCCAAAGCTCAGCAACTACTGGTTTATGGTCTACCATCATATCTTTTACAGTATTATCGAAGATAGTTGGAATATAGTCACCCTACACAAAGAAGGAAAAAAAAAAAAAAGAGGAGTTTAAGCTACTATCTTATTTTTTTGCTTTTGTTGCTTTTTTTGTATTTACTTCTGGGAATTTTCCTCGACTAAAGCGACTTAGTAAACTAGTTTTTCCACACGCACCATCACCTACAATAACAATCTTTCTCTTGAGAGCTTCGTCGCTTGAAGAACCACAACAATCCATATTATAAAAAGATATACGTATAAAAGAAAAAAAAAGTAAAAAAAAAAAAGAAAGAGAAAAAAAAAGGAAAAAAAAAAGGGAAAATTATATTTGGCTAAGCAAATAAAACTTGTAATTGAGGCTGGTGAGGCGTTTCTTTATTATTTACGTGTAACCTTTTTTTTACTGGTAAGCTTTCTTTTCTTGGCATGACTAAAATCATCCTCCTCGTCTTCTTCTTCTTCTACATCCAGATCAAAAAGGCCCTTTGCATCTTCCTCCTTTTGTAATTCAATTGCCAAGAGTAAATCCTGATCTTCTTCAATTGGCTCGATCTTGTCAATAGGTTCGGGTGTAGGTGTACCGGGTGTACCAGGTGTCTTGGGTGAATTTAATGTAGACAGCAAATTGCTCTTTAATTTATCAATACGAGTTGGGTGTGCACTCTTGATCTTTACAATACATTCTTGCACTTTTTCTAATTCTAATTTTAAGCGTTTCAAATCCTCTTTTTTTAATTCCAGTGTCACTACAGGCTACCTTTTTTGTTTAACTACCATCATTTATATAAAAGAGAGAAAAAAGACTTACATCGGCTACTTTAGGTAAAACAATATCTTTCCAGTCTGCATCTGGAAGTTGGTACCTACAGAAAATGGATTAGTTGTTGAATTTAACCCTCTTTGCTGTAGTTATTACTTTTCTCTGTTACTGATCACTCTTTGTTTTAATTCCTCACGTGAAAGCTTTCCTCCTGTATTAACAATACAATTATTCTTTCGTTTAATATGTGGTCCTTGAATTTTAGCATTCTTTGCTCCAACGACTTTGGGATCAATATGAAGACTTGCAAACTCTACGAAAAAAAAAAAGATCAGTTCACAAAAAAACAATACGTTTTTTTTTTTCCATTTTTTTTTTTTTTTTTTTACCTGCTGTACTCTGTTGACCTAATAAACGTTGCAACTGAAGATTCATTTGTGCATTGGTTTTACCAGGCAAACAATTACTTTCAATGATCTTTGCCCAGTTACCAATACCAAACTTCATTAAAGCCTTTCTTAAGGTTTCGGATTCTTCGTCGGTCCAACCAGGTGATAAAGTACAGTTCCAGAGACTTGCTGAATCATTTGACCGGAGCACATTACGTGCTCCTGCTGTCATACTACGTGGTTTAGCTGAATACATTATATAAAATTTTGCGTAAGAAAGAGAGAGTAAAAAAAAAAATATTGGTCTTTTTTTTTTTGACAAATGGGACTTTGAAAATATATTTTACACTTCGCGTTTTTTATTTTTGAGGTAAAACGCGTTTTTTATTTCTATTCTTTTTTTTATTTTAATAAATGAGTAATGTACCTTTTCCTTTAATTGTACCAATCGATGAAGAAAATAAGATTTATAAAGGTTATATACCTATTCATGTAAATACCAACGTGGTAAAATAAATATAAAAGTACTATTGTAAATAATAAAAAAAAAATAGAATAAAGAGTACTTGATTCAGGTACAATTAGGACACCATTTAGTTGGATCGCCTGAACTTGAACAACTTGTCAGTCAATGCAAAAAAGTAATTGAGATAAAGTTGAAACAAGCTACTGATATCATGTCTTTTCTAAGTGAGCTTAAAGAAATACTGGTATTATAAACATGAATAATAAAAAAAAAGTGTATGTGATTAAAGCTTCTTTTTTTTATTTATTTAAAAGGAAACATTTACGACAAAAGGAGGTTTTCAATACTCTTCTGAACGATTGTCCAACATTTATTCGGAACTAATAAAGGTTGGATTTGATCGTATTGAAACAATGTCTGATACAATGGAAGAGATTATATTTAAAACAAGGTAAAAAGGGAGTACTTATTGTCTTGATGCATGTGATTTAATACATTTGTGCGTAAAAAGAGATGATGCGAATCGAGATCATTTGTTAAAGGTGATGGTGCCAAGTGAGTATCCGTTTGTACCACTCCAAATATCATGCGAATTACCAAATGAAATGACAGAAAAGTACAGTATGAATCAAGTTTTATTAGAACATGAAACTATAGTCAAAAGGTATCAAGTTATTTTCGACTGCCTAGATGATCTTGATAAAAATATGAATATCATTGAACCTGAGCAACCTAAAAGAAATGATTTTTACAGGCGAATTGCGTTGGGTAACCATTGTTCGTTTTATATTCAATTTGGATTAGAATATCAAGGTGGTAAACCAAAGCATATCAGGTTCTTTGGCAGTCAAAATAATGTACAAGAATTAAAAAACAATTGGAAATCTTATCAGTGGTAAAAAGACTCGGTTTTTTATTGTCTAGATTAAAATCTAAAACTCTTTTTTAATAGGTGTAAACAAGAAAGTATACATCAAAATTTACTGAATGTGTTTCAAGTTCAATCAACAACAGATTATACGGATACAAGTGATATTGAGTGTGGTATTTGTTACTCTTATAATTTAAATAATCAGTTACCCCAAGTGATCTGTAAATGTAGTCGAGGATTTCATTCCTTATGCCTGTATGAAGTAATGATAATGCAATATGATGTCATGAACTAACTACAGAAAAAAAAAATTGACTCTTTTTCCTTTTTTAGTGGCTACGTTCTAACCCAACAACAACTCAGAGTTTTAATATATTATTTGGAAAATGTCCTTATTGTAATGAGGTAACACACACATAATTTATCTGATAAAAATTTAGTAGGTATACTAAAATAGTTTATTTATTTACAAGAAAATTACCGTCAAGGCAGTGTTATAATAAAAAAATAACGTATTTAAACAGCTATTGATTCTTCATATGAAGGGGGACGGGTAATACCAAGTCCATGTCGGTTCAGCTTTTCTAATTCTTCACCAGTCATAATGCAATTATAAGCGGGTAGTTTAAGGTATTCTCTTTCATCTAATTGATTTACTTGATTTGAAAGCAAATCGATGTCTACTTGGTATGATATTGTCTTTGTTAATTGTCTAGCCTTATCTGGTACAGACACGATTAAAGAAACGAGCACGGAATGAGATATTTTGAAATTTGAATATTCCATTGTTGAATGAGACAATTTGTTGTTATCGGGCAATTGATAGTAACAAGATGCTTGCCAAGGTTGATTTAAAGGTCTTGAGGGTAACATCATTAATGAATTTTTGGCTGGGTAAATAAAGTAACATGACTGATTTGTTTTTTCGATGTTATTTTTTATCACTGTACGACGTTCCAGTAACTGCAAAAAGACTTGCTTTAATTTAAATCCTGGTACAAATGGAGTGATTTCTATTTTGACAGGAAGTCTAGATCCTAAAGCCGCTGTCTTTTTATCGATCGTAATACAGTATTTGCACCAGTCTAAAAATTGCTTTGGTAATGCTTCCATGCGAATTGGGTATTGATCAGGTAAACGAGCCAAAATAATTTGTTCCATATCTTGTTCATGACACATAGTGTTCATCTTTTTATAGTACATATCCACTGCCATTGTATACTGAACACCAATATCCGCTGAGCTGACTGTTTCGGGTATACCAGACGGTAATGGCATTTCAAAGGGAAATTTATCTGTTGAATCCAATGAAGAAAACGAAAGGTCTTCAGACACCAGTTGCTTTTCCGAGTTTACTACTTTTCCCTCTAATATAACAATGTGTTAGCAAGCAATTCTAACAAACTATTTTAAAATATATGTACCTTTCTTCCATTGTGTTTTAATCGTGCCGTGAAAGTGAATATTTAATTTTTGAAGTCTCATGGTTTTATCCAGCAAGACATGAATTGTTCCCCTTACTACTGGTGCTGTATCTTGATCAGGGTTAATGAATATAATAGGCTCCAACAATTGAATAGAAATAAGCTTTGCACGAGAAGACCTACGATGCCACATTTTTATTTTGTAAATAGTATAATAACAAAGAGAAGAAAAAATAAAATTTGGTTCCTTTTTTATTTATATACTTTTTTTTTTTTGGGTGTAAATCTGTGTTTAAATTAATCGGAACTAAGGCAGCAGTAGGTTATTTTCATTTAATAACTGTTTTAGTTTTCCGGTTTCATGTAACTCTTCAAGATCATTCCCACCACCTAGTGTTTTACCATGTAGAAAGATGTTGGGAAATGTATCTCTTGCAGAAATTTCTTTTAATACCATCTTGACCTTGTAATCGTCATCTAAGATTTTCGTCTAGTTAGTAAAAAAGTAATTATCTGTCTGCTTATACTTAATACCTCTCAAATCAACTTCAACCACTTTTACTGGTGTAGTGAATTCATACGAACTTAGAATTCTTTTGGCTTTTAATGAAAATCTTTTTTTTTGTTTTATTTCCGTCCCGTTAATTAATAAAGTATTTTTACTGAGCATTATATAACTTACGGACAATAAGTCTTTGAGAAAACAACGAATTCGTTATCACTGATAAGTTGTGTTATCTCATCCTTTAAATCCAAGGGCTTACTTTGAGATTCTTTTACTGTAGTATCTACCGGCTGTGCGGTTGCTATGGTGACTATTTCGTCTTCCAACTGAATAGCTGCTTCAAAACTAGCTTTTCCAAAATAAGTAACCAAACCAAGTGTTGTTAAGGAGGCAATAATTATTAAAAACCATAGTCTTAAACGACGAGAATTACAATTACGCGATCCCAAACTCTTTTGTTGTGTAGATGCGTACTTTTCTTTCGCTTCAATATCATCTTGTACTGTAAATGGTAAGCTACTAGACATTTTGAACAAAATTATAAGGGCGATAAAAAGAAATTTTATTTTTTTCTCTGTCTTCTTTTTTTTTTTTTTGATTGGTTCTTTTTTTTTATGGTTGAAAAATTCTAGTTTTCTTTATAATACCTAAGCCCACACGCTCGGGGTATTCAATCTCTTTCTTGCCTTTAATTAATTGCAGTTCACATTGCTTCGTTATTTTAGCTGCATCAGGTTTAGATTTAATATCTTGAAGGTTCTCGATTTTTCTTTGCTGATGTAACCACGTATTTTTTGTAATTGCATTGACACTGCAAACAACTCGGTATGCAGCATCACTAAGCGACGGTATAACGGACGCATTGATCGATTCTTGTAACCTAGCAACCACAAGTGAAGAGAACAAGTCACCGGTACCAGTAAAGTAACCAGGGTAAGTAGGAAACGCAATCAAGCATTGTTCGATGGAACCGTCTGGTAAAGTCTGACTAGTGAAACAATACAAGGATTGATCGGAACTAGACTCTAAATGAATATCCTTTGGTACATCTACTAGAGGCACACATAATGTCGTAATAATTACGTTGGGTGCACCTAGATTGTGTAGTTTGGAGGCGGCAGTACAAGCATCCTTTAACGAATTTATTTTCATTTCGGACAACAACTCTGCTTCGAATTGGTTTGGTGTCACTACATCAACGAACCGCAAAATATTTCTATACAATGGAACAATTTCAGGTGCAACATATAAAGCTCCTTCATCTCCCATTACAGTATCACACACTTGAGTATATTTTAGTTTAGTCGTCGTTCATATATGTAATAATTACGAAAAAAACTTACCGTAAATGAGTTTAGGGTTTTTGCTCTTTAATTTTCGAACCATATTTTCAACCTTTTCTAAAATTGAGTAGTTCCCAATATAACCTATTTTTTCAAATTCGTTTTTTTAGATCTTTTTTGTTGTAAATTATCATGCTTGCTTTACCTGTAAGAATATGCGTATAGTCGTCTGTTAAACCATTCGCTTCTAACCCATCAAACAATTCTTGTACTTGGTCTGCTGTCATTTTACTACCAGTGAATGATGGGTAACCTAAACTTTATTTTTTTAGGTGCACTCAAAATAGATTTTTTTTCGTACTTTTTTTACCCGTGTGGTTAGAAAATTGAACCGTATTTAAAATATCTACGTCAAAACCAAGGGTTTGAAGTGGAAACACAGCGGCCTTGTTACCTTTTTTTTTTTTAGTGGTAGTGTAAGTTTACTTGCCCTTATTTTTTTGTTACTATTTTTTTTGTATGTGCGTATTATACTTTACCACAATAACCAGATACCTTTTTAATATGACAGACATTTAGTTTATACATTTTAAAAATAAAATAAAAACTTGTTTTTATATATTTACCACATGTGATTGAATACTCAATACTCTGTAATCATGTTCATCTTCCATTGTACTCATGACAACGGAAATAAGATTAAACTAAAACAAATAAAAAAAGGGAATAAAAATATCCCTCCTTCTTTGTGTACACACACCTCCATGGATATTGTGCTGACATTCAATTGAATGGTCTTTTCGCTTTTTTGCCCTAAAATATACAATTTTAAGACGTATCTCTTTGATAGCGACTATCTCCTTTCTTTTTGGTAAAAAAAAAAGGGCATTTTGGCTTAGTCAACAAATGTAGAGTGTCATACATGTCAATGGAAGGGCCGAATTACAGAAAAAGATCACCATGATTAGATAAATAGAGTCTCAGCATTGATATGCGATGCATCACATGTCACCTTCGTATTCTAGCGTTCCCAATGACGTCGTGATGAATTCTTTTTTTTTCGCTTTGTAGAAAACCTTAATTAAAAAAATATGTCAAATGTGTATTTGTACATGAAAAAAAAAACGAATTGCTGTTTATAGCCTAGCGTTGTATATGCAGAACATTGGTCACAGCTTAAAAAACATGTCTGATTGTCTTTCAGAGTGTTTGTGATAATATAAACAAATCTATCCCGCATACTTTTTTAGACTCTCTTATCTTTGCATTTCTTAACTTGCACATCGATCGAAATGACAAAAAAAAAGGGAAACGACACTTTGTTTAGATGGTTTCATATCATTCTAATCACAGGGTGTTTTAAAAGTTGATATGACTTCCATCTATGTTATTAGACGCTGTAGGTATAGTGCAATACATATCAAAAAAGGATAGCTAGTATCTACTTTTTTCGGATCAATCGAATATCCAACTTTTTCTTTGTATCTTCTTGCTTAATCTCTAACTTTCTAATAGAGTGGAATAAAGCCAAATGATGCGTATAATTGCCTTTACATGAGTAAGTTCTATTGCGCGACGCACAGTAGTTATTTTTATCGTTCATGTCGGGAATAATATCGTGATTAATCTCCCTCAGTCTAGGTAGTATGATACCATGGATCTTATGCAAATGCAGTTTATACGACGGTCTGTTTTTGTAAACTTTGTTACAGGCTGTGCAAAAGTTGTTTACTTTGTCAATAACTGATATTTCATTACGATTAACAAGCTTTGACAATACTTTAGCTGTTTGGTGATATATAGGCAAATGATTTCAATAGGAACCCAATGATCGATATGCTCTATCACAGACATTACAATGCTTTTTTATAAGGTTTAAAACAGGCGGTGCCATCCGTTGTATCAAATTGGAATCAGAGGTGGGTGACGCTGTAAGATGTATGTTTGGTAAATGAGCATTAAAACGAGACTCGTTTTTATACTTTGCATCACACACTTTACAATACTAAATCTTTTGATCGACATTACTCGGTTCTGAGTAAACGTCTGGTACACTCCTTCCATGAATTCGAGCTAGATGTCGCATATAAGTTTTCTTGCAACCAAGTGTACTCATACAGACATCACAATACATGTTTAAAATATCAAATGTCGGCTGTTCTCTAGGCCGTACTAGCTCAGACATATCATGGACTTTAATCAAGTGTATGCGGTAATTGCTTCGCGATGAGAACGTATAATTACATGAAATACAATTATGATTTGGATCTTTGATATCTGGTGTTTTCAACGGATTTCGTTTTGACGCTGGTTTCACATATGGAGTATTATGAGTATTATTTATATTTGGCGTTACGCTTGTAATTCTTACTACTTTTATACTCGCTCATTTCTAAAGGAAGTGGTTCATTCTTCAAAGAAGAATATAAAGCACAATTCAAAGATTCTTTGCTGTCTTCGCTTTCTTGCTTAATGTAAGCTCGAGTTCTTGGCCTTTCTATTTTATTGTCTTGATTAGACACGTTAATTTTAACATTTCTTTTTTGTTGCATATTGTTTTATTTATAATAAATACGGAATAAGTGTGACAAATGAAAGCTCAAGAAGCAACTCAAATAAGTAGTTTAAGCTATAATTTCATTTCAAGATACTAATTTGTCACTTTTTTGAAAGTGAATACACAAATCAGTTTTTATCATTGAAAGCATTGTTTTCCCAGTCAGTTGATACATATTGTATTTCGTACTGCTCATTCTAATAGCTTCATTGACCTTCTCCTTAACTCTCTCTTCTTTTTCAGCGGCTTGACAATTCTCTCCTGAATTCAGAGATGCCGATTTTGTACTGGCAATGCAGCCATTAGACTCAGAGTTATAGCTTGTTTATGATTTCTTTACCGGCCCACATGTTTTTAAAGTTTACAAGGTATAAATGGGTCTTTTTAATCCTATGCTAAGGGATTTTATTGTACTTTGTTCTTGGTTCTTACACGTTTCTAGTAGTTACCCTCACCCCTCACGTTCTATATTATGTCTTGGAACTTTGCACAGAGCACTCGGTAGTGATGGTTCCCGTTGCTGCTCATACGACCCTACCCAACACAGTACTGGATGCTGTCCTTGCTGGGGACGTAAAACGTGTATAAGGTGTTTGCTTCTGAAGGTTAAAGAGTATTGTTAGGTAAGGCTTGCTTTTTTTTCGCTGACTCTCGCCTATCTTACTCGATGCCGGCATTACGTTTTCGTTTTTGTGTGAAGTTGGATGGCCTTAAACGACGTAATGTGTCTCTAGTGTAGAAGTATTTTTTCACCAGCCTGATAATACACATAGTGGAGTTACGTGATGGCTGAAGCTCTTTTTGGGACCTGATGCGTTTACACCTTCTCGTGGTAGTTGTCCCGTGAGCACTAGTTGATACTTACATGTAGTATTAGGAAACAAAGATAAACACGTTTTTTTACGCACGAAACCTTAATAAAAAACATGCCTTTTATTTTATCGTTTATATAAACTACTGTCTTGTAATTAACAAAGACCTGACAAACTATCCAAAGAAAGGCGTCGTTTTCTTTTAAGGTTTGCAATGAATTATGGTCTGAAATTAACGCTTGGTAACAATAATATTTGTCAGTTATAATTATTTAATATGTGTATAGAAACAAAGTGCTTGATTGACGTTATGGTTTGAAACAAAAAATTTAATCCAGAAGGGACAAACGCATTTTGTTCCGTAAGTAATAGTTAAAAAGGGCGAGTTCCAAGTGTAAAGATACCACCCACTTTTATGCAGAACGGCAGCGGGGAAAATGGGACATGCTTAGATATAAATAGATACCGTGTAAAATGAAGAATTCGATATTAGGGTCGAGGCTTTATCTGCACAGACAGGCAAGCATAAATTCCCGGGATACTCGAAGAGAGGCATAATATCTTGATGGTTTTGAAAACATGTATCAATAAAACAGCCCGCATCAAACAGCACTTGATCCATGATTTATAATTGTACCGTTATCTTTTTTATACTATGTAAACCAGTTTCAAATACTTATTTTAGTGTTAGGCGACCTAATAGCTTACAATTTTTGTCACTATTACCACATTTTTAGAGGTAAAAGCCTCATTGAGCTCGAGAGATCTTTTTTTTTTTTTTTTTTTTGTTGGATTGTTTACGTGACATTAATTTGCTGTCTGTCGCGTATAAAAAAAGTTCAAAAAAAAAAAAAAAAAAAAACGCGCTGCAAATTTTTGACAGTCATACGCACAGTTATAAGTATTGTTTTTGTGTTGTTGCTTTGTTTGTCCCTCTTCATTTTATTATATTATTACTTATTTCAAAATGACCTTTAGCTGCACCATTTGCTTTGAAAACTTGGTTTCTTCTACATTTCCAATCTCTGCTTTAGCCTGTGGACATACCTTCCATAAGCCATGGTAACTTTTTTTATTTTCATTTCGTAAAGAGTAAAGACTTGTTTCATTAACTTTTTTTCCCCTAAAAAAATAGCATTAATCGTTGGATAAACCTCAACTCTCCATCACAATGTCCACTTTGTAAAAAAAACATATCAAAAACCAAAATCATCTCACCACTCTTTTTTTCTGACGGTAATGGTGAAACAGCCGTAGAAGAATCATCCGAAGTAAATGAAAGAATTGCGACAATGGAAGAAAACAACAAAGAATTGAAAGTAGTAATTGCAACACTCAACCGAGAAGCTCATGAAGCAAAGGAAGAAATTTCCCATCTTCGAACTGAACTTTGTCGTGTTCGTAACCAAAGAAGTTACGTTAAGATTATTAAAAGGTAAACGATGTATACTGCATATATATAAACTATATACAATAGACATGACAGCAAAATCATAAAACCACTCACGCCCTTAAATATAATAGAGTTGTTGAATTGGATAACGATTTATCTACCCAGCATATGCAAAACTATTTACAAAAAGTTAGAGCCTTGCCAACTTCAGACTTATATGTACATGTTGGTGCTCTCCGTGCTCGTCAAATGAGAGCTGAAAGGTTAGTAATATATACAATTTTAATCCTAGCATCCTATTAATTTATCTATTCGCGTGTAGAGAGGTTTCTAAGAAGACGTGTCTCTATGAAAATAAAAAAAAAGAGAACGAAGGTTTACGAGACCAGATAGAACAATTACACGACCACATCCGAAATATTGAATCAAATCGTTCTTTGCAAGGAAGAGTCGGCAGCTTCAGACCAAGAGTACGACAACGCAATGTTGTTATCTTAGATTCTGATTTAGAAGATGAAGATGGAAACGATGATAATGATAATGAAGACCAAAACGATCAGTTCAGTGCAGGACAGGAACTTGATGGGAGAGATGTAGCTCAATCTGATAATATTCGACCAGATGAGATTCAACTTAATGAAATATCACCGGACGAAGTACCCGAGGATGACATTGCGTAAGTATTTATTTTACTGTATCATATCTTAAGCTAATAATGTATTGTAGTTTACTATTACCTGAAAATATTAGTGACGACGAAGGATTTATTGTAGAGGAACATGTACCTTCGTAAGTATATAAAGTTGATTTAATCCAACATAGGGCTAATATATATATATATATATGTACATGTATATTTGTAGAACCAGCAGACGCCCCTTCAAAAGACAAAATACATGTATTGATGATAATGAGACTACATCTTCTTCACGGTAAGTCTCCCTTTATAATGCACCAGATATATAAATTAACTCATCTTTTAGACCAAAAAAAATTATAAAAATTGATTTAACGGATGATGATGATGCTTAAGCACATCTCTTCCCTTTGTCTTACTATTATCATCATATACCACCTCACCATTACTGCACTTATTACATCCAATTATTTTTTCTTTTTTATACCGAATCATAGCATTAATTATGAAAAAAATATCAGTTCCATTTCGATAGCAGTAGAGAAATCATTTAGCCAGTTCTCTTCTTACTTTCTAGGACACATTTTTTCAATAATCGAAATAAAATTTTCTTAAATAACACAATAATAGCGGCTTGAACATTGGTATATAATCTTCTAACCGTATGATATTGAAACGAGACTTTTTCTACTGATAATAATAATTATAAAAATAAGATTGTTTTTTTTTTCTTTCTAGCATTTTCTATAAAACCATAACTCGGTTAAATGGATATTTACAACTAAACAGAAAGAAGTTTCCTTATTTTTTTTGCAAGTACGTATGCAAACTTTCTGTTACAAGATAATTATTTGACTCTGGAAAATAACGGTCATAAAAAGCTAGCTGTCATCTTTTGACAGGAAGTTTATGGAAGATTAATACGTTGTAAGCGGATCTAAACCATGTATGTAAATAAACGTTGACTGACGTACACCTCATTATAAAACTTTTTTATTGGTAAAGCAGTAACGAACGGAAGAACCAATTCCCAGCCATTTTCTACCCTCAAAAAAGAAGGGGTCGGAAAATCTGTGCACCCACCCAGCTAAGTCTAAAAAAGGAAAAATTATAAAAAAAGAGGATTTTTTGATTACACATGAAAAATGAAAAATAACAAATTGTTAATCCTATATTTATAAGCAAAAAAAAAAATATTTATGGTAATTTTAATACATAGCAAATGAAACCTCACGATTTTATTTTTCCTTCTATGAACTAAGCGTCATGATCGGTTATTTGGTTTTTTTTTCTGCTGCCCTTTTCTCCCCCATTTTGTCAACAGTTTATCCCTCCTGACTGTCCAAAAGAAAGCTTTGATACATTCATTAAAAATATATATATTTTTTTTTTTTGGAGTTTTAAACAACATATTTCTATTAGTGATTCCAATGTCAGATAGTTTTATGATGAAGAAAAAAAGATTGCAATTGCATCTGTCAAACCAATAATACAAAATTGACAATTATACATAATTACTTTTATTTTATTTTCTGCATATGATGCATATGCGTAAGTATGTATATGTTACCTTGAAAGCAACACTAATTGAAAAAAAAAGAAAAGAAAAAAGAGTATTTCAAGTTAAATTTCCCTAAATAAGTCTAGATTGTTACGTAATTCCATTTATAAACAATCGTGTTACACACCGCCACCATTTGTTCTGGATAAAAAGGATCATTTTTTTTGTTGACATTTCTCTTTTTTTCCTCTTTTATACACGAAAAAAAATATAATATTTATAAATCCTAAACATGGGGAAACAAGAGTTAAGATATAAGCGACTCAAAGTCGGACATGCTTGCTTCGTTTGTCGCAACAAAAAAATAAAGGTTCGCATCTACTTTGATTTATTTTATTTCTATTGTATCACTAACATTACTTTTTTTTTACAGTGCGATGGGTTGAGACCTTGCATGCAGGTTAGATTAAATACTTTTTACTTGGCAAAAGCATCTGTATTTTAATTATTAACCCTTCTTTTTTTTTTTTACTTTGTTACTTCTATTTTTAGTGTAAAGGTAAAAAGATCAAAACAATCTACAAAACAATCTATAAAACAAACATTTGATCAGTTTATACTAATCATTTTTTTATTATCATTACAGCTCGTGGTCGTATTTGTGAATCATCTATTTTAGATCCCTTGATCGATACTGCCTCCGTGACTGAATCTGTAATTAGCGACAACAATACTGACGACGGAAGCCATCATAGTGCCTTAGAATCCGACGATGATTGTTTTTTATTCTCTCGTACCAAAGATGACACCGTCAGCCCCACCTCAAATTACAGCGAGTCCTGGACCAGTAATGTTATTAACGATGCAACAAAGGAATTTAAAAAGACCAGGCAGCTCCATGGCTTAGCCGAGTACCCAACATTTGGCAGCTTTGTTCGCTGGAGAGATGAACCACCACTACCACAAAAGTACTCTCATTCGATCGAAATGCCCTCCAGCGAAATACAGATGCATTTGATTGATTTGTTCTTTCAAACTCGATACAAAATAATTCCCATGATCCCAAAACGTTTATTTTATGAACAGTTACGTACCAAAGGTCCTCTCATCACGCCACTTTTATTAAATTCAATGTACTGCCTGGTCAGTGCGCACTCCAATTTACCAGACATCCCAAGCCCCAAAGTATTCTACAATCGTGCAAAAAAACTACTAGATGATTTCCTTGATTCTCCTCGCGTCAGTACCGTCGTCGCTCTCTGTCATTTATCATTATATGAACCGATACCAACAAAGTCTAGGAATATGCCCGATCAACATTGTCGCTCTTGGATATACGGCGGTATGGCTTTCCGCATGTGTCTTGAACTTGGGTTGAATATAGATACTACTCAAACTCGTGGCGATTTATCTCCTGAAACAATAGAATTTTGTCGAAGAGTCTTTTGGTCTTGTTACTGTCTCGATAAAATGCAAAGCTCTGAATGGGAAAGGTTATGGGCCATTCCGTCCTCACTGGCGAAGACTGCTTTTCCTCAGTTATTACCAGGTGATGATGAAGAAGAGCAATGGGTGGTTACAGCTTACGTACTCAAAATCCGATTAGCTATAATCAGTGAAGAAGGTCTCCAAATTCGTGCCTCCTTTGCTATCCGCAATGACATCATTAGCAGTAATTTTTATGATCAACTTGAACAATACAAATTAAAAATATTTTCTTGGAGAAATACCTTGAAATCCGCTGAATCATGGGGTCTTGAACACTATCAAACAATTGAACAAGTTTTGCACCAGCCCAAAAAGTCGCCCGTTGTATCTTATGTTCAAGTCATATATTTCTTTTTATTGACAGAATTATTTTTTTGTCTTCCCGAGGCTCACGAAAAATCCTTGGAGCAGAGACTATACGCCGCAAGATTGACTCAAAGTATCGATGCGCTGTGTAACGAGCCTGCTATAGTCATCCGTTACGAATTCCTGGCTCGTGTTGCCATTGGTGCTATCCGGGTCCACTCTCGATATATAAATGACGCTGACCCTGACGTGTCTCGACAATCCATCTACTTCTTTGAGAAATCTGTCAAGATATTACGAAACTTTCAAAAACACGCAGTGATACCGGAATGTTCAGCTGTGCTTACTCATCTCCCGGTTATTTGCCAAAGGCCTGTTCCGGAAACAGATATTCCGTGTCCTTCTCCGTCAGAATCATCTCCGAACTTATATACTTGCAGTAGTCCTCAAAATTTTTCTGATGTTCATTACGATAGTAATGCTAGTAATTTTCAAGATGACGTTCATACTGTTCAACAATTACCTCTGCGACAAGTTCAATTCGATCAAATTTCGGTTGATCCATTTCGAACGGATACCACAGCTTCATTTAGTTATCAAAATATAAACACAACACCTTCGTTTTCACCGTATCAAAGCTTGACTGCCTATGGTTATACTATAGGTGTAGACTTTGTTGATCGCAGACAGTTATGGGACCAGGCGCTACAAGACGTTTTAAATGAACAAACATACGATGTTGACTCTGCAGTAAGCACACCTGATGAACCGGGCTTCCCTCGAGCTGTACATTCTTTTTCTAACCATACCGACTGGACCAGCTCAATGACATCCGACTTCTCTTATCCTAAACAAACACAAAATAGTCCTTCCTTACAAGGATTAGAATCGCCCCCGGTCGTACATAGACAACGTCAAAATATACAACAACATGAACATGAACAAAAGTACAATATATCCCCTTCACCTCAACAAGATGTGAATTCACTTTTATGTAACTCTTATTCAAATACGAACCTTCCTTTCGGACAACCTGTAACAATACTTCCCTTACCGTCAAATTACTCCCATATGCCAAATTCCAGTCTAGATGACCTTCATCAACATGACTATTATTCAAATTAAATGAATTGTACATTAAATAAAAACTAAGAACTATGCGCCACTGTATAAAAAAACATAAACGCAGTAACATAATTGAACATTAATTTGGTATTGTATTGTTCCAGTGACCCGACCTATTATGTATTACAACAACAACAAACAAAAAAATTTAAAAAAACCTTTAATTTGCTTATTGCATGAATATAAGCCAACACTTGTGTAATATCGCTGTAAAAAAAAACTTAGTTATCGAGTTTGAAAAATAATCACGATAACTTCTATTCAAAAAACTATGCTCATTGGTGTTTTTTTCATTTCTACTGATTAAAGGTAAAAACTTATTACATAATTTTTTAAAAAAAATCAAAGTGCCCCCATTAAAAGGTACGATAAAAAAGAAGTTTGGGATCAGAATTGTACACCCTCAATTATGTGGTTAAGGTTTTAATAAAAATTACTAAAAACTTTATCGCATAATATATACATTTTGGGTATTAGACACGCGACAAACATTTACGTCAATAGCATGTAGAATTTTGGTTGTGGTTATAGTATAAACTTGTTATACGGAATACGCTGGAACAATAGGTACAGACATGTATAAAATGATTAGCAATATTATTTACAAGCAGACTGTCTCGGTAAATAATATACAACCACTTAAAGAAAGATGTCAAAAAAAGAAGGGGTAAATTTATATATGCGTATTCCTTCGTCAATATTTGAAATTAAAAATAGTGGAGGCTTTAAACGAATTTAAGGTATTCCGATAGACCCTAAAGTGTTTGGATCTAAGTTGTCCAGATTTTCAAAGATAAATTGTCTACTTTTAAAAATTGAGAGCAGGATATTATGAGTGACAACTTTCATCTTTTTTTCTTTCTTTCTCTTCTTTCTCTCATTTTCTATCTCAAGAGAAAAAAATAATAGAAATGAGCTTGTCGCCAGAAGGCCTATTAGGTAATCGTAATAGCGTACATATGATTACAGCAGAGAAAGCTCAAACACATTTACATAGTTCTTTTGGATGAGCTTATACCTTCAATAAGTCAACTTCATTTAAAAGATAGTAAACAGTTTGTGGAAAGAGTTTGGAACAGATCCAAAGAATTGGGACCTATCAGATTAGACACTATTGGAAGAAAACTGGTTACTTGTGGTACGTTTTATTTTTTATTTTGTATATTAAAAACTATATTTAGAGTACATAATATTTTTGTAGTTGTGAAAATATGGAACTCCTCAATTGAAATAGCATATGAAAATGATAATGATTTGAAATTTATAGTGACTATTTGTAAGAACATTTATTTAGCCAGAATAATATGGTTTAACCAGCTAATTATTTTTCTGCCCCAAAATAGTAAGAGATACATGTTATAAAATCCTTAGAATGAACCCATCCTGGACAGGGATCAATGAATGGGAATACTTTTCCATCTTGATAAATGTATTTAGACTATGGTTAGGTAAAAAATAAACGTATACCCGATAAATTTTTAACTGGTACGCGGTTATATAACCTATAATTAGATTTTGATGATGTAGAAAGTGCCAAAAGTCTAAAACAAGAATTGCAATGTGTATGTAAATATTATACTTTTATGTACATATTTTTGATTGATGTTCGTTTTTTTTTAGTTTAATACCAAGAAAATGCAAGATATTCCACCGGAAAGGGTTAGAGTCCTACAGAAAAGTTTCGCGTACCAGTCTGAGCTTGTAAGCGCTATTTCATGATCTGTAATTCGCCTTACTAATATATTAGTATAGGAGGCCAGATTAAGTGAATGGGATTCTTCCAATTATTTTATGAATAAGGCTCTAGGTATGTATACAATCATGCTAGTCATAATAGCTTCTGACTAATGCATATTACAGATATGGAGCCTGCTCTTCTTCAAAACAACGGACACGAAATACAATGCGTAAGAAAATTTATATGAGGATAAGAATTGTTTGATATAACTTTTTAATTTAGAATTATTTGTACCTGACTTTCTTAAATACTGCATTCGCGTTAGAGAGTAGCTCATCTAAAAACTCTGTTGAACTTTTCGAATGGATTATACTTTCGTTTGATAGGTTACTCGATTGGAAAGCAGATATACCTGCATGTCTCGAAGTTTGTTTTTTTTTAAAAAAAAATATATTACTTAGCTAGGAAATCTCACATGAATATATTTGAAGAGTTATTTTAGGGATTTAGTGCGTAAGTATATACATGTATAAATTATGAAACCCAAAGAAATGTTTTTAACATGCTGTATTTATTTTTAGTAAAAGTCTGCATAAAAGACGATAAACCATTGAATGCGGCTCAAGTGACAAAAGTACTACAGGTCTTGGAAAAATCTGTTCCAGAACAAGTAAGACTTTTTTTAAAAAATCGAAGATTTCTAGTTCATACATACTGAATAAGCTACTATACAAAAAGGAAAGAAAAAAATTGGACTATTTTATGGCTCGAGTGTTTGTTATTTGCAAACTTTTATTAGTAGAAGATAAAGATATTAAGCAAAGGCTTCTTCAAGATGGTAATACATTTACTTATATAAATAAAGAAACATTTTATTAACTCGGATGCTACTAGATTATTTCGAAGCCGTAGAAAAAATACCAATTCCCCAAGAAGATGCTGATTTAACAAAGTAACTATTATTTATAGTAATCTATAAAAAAAATATTGAGTTAACGTTTGATAGTTTGAACATCATTATAAAAAAGATATTTAGCACTCAACTTGTCAGGTATATACTTTATAAAAAAAGAGAGAAGGACAAGGTTAACGTAATCGACGTATACATAGCATTTCAAAAATAATGGAGGGCTTGGACTTGCTAACTCAAAGGTCAAAAGGCGTCTCTGAAAGCAATGATGGAAGAATACACATGTTTAAAATAAAAGTATTGTCCGATATGGTGCTTACACTTGAAGATCCAACAGATTTTAATCCTAATGTTCTTCGACTAGCACTAGACGGTTTGTTGACTTGATCATATTGTTTCTGCTCTTTACTAATACGTTATCTATATATCAATTAGATATTTTTCTAGCGAAAGATGAAATGAAATTTATAGCTTTAGGCGTGATACAGATGGTAAAACCCTTTCAAGTTCTCTAGCTCTAATAGGATTCTTATATTCATTTAAAAAAAACATTAGATATTATGTAAAACAGGAGATAATTTTTACGACGTAAGTCTATATATACCTATACTGTTAAAACATTATCTAATAAAGTTTCTCTTAGAAACAAATGTACTCGGTTGCTCTACCTTGGTACCGGTATACCATGAGTATTATTCAATTACCTTCTAGTGATAATAACAATGCTATTGCTCTAGCCAGGTTAGTCACACAGAGATACATTTTGTATCGATTACTAATATATATATATATATATTACCAGTAAACTATCCTTATGTTACGAACATCTCGATGATTTTAACGCAGCTTATAAGTATATGAAGCAAGGTTTAGATAATTCTTCAGAAACCGCACCGGCCACAGCTGAAGATTATTTGCTATTTTTAAGATTCTCGTTCACTCAAGATGAAATTGAGCAAAAGATAGGCAAGTCATATGATATAAATTACCAATACGCTGTTTTTTCTTAAATTTATATAATTAGCTGTACCTGTGGTAATAGACAAACTGGTTAAGTCTTCAAATTATAGATATTCTATGACGAAACAAGTTATTCAGTACTTTTACGAGGTATTTTTTTTAAAAAAACAAGGGATATTATGTACTGCTGATACTTAAATTTTGCTATCAATAGTATGGTCGCGAAGCTTCAGTTGCAAAAGATATTTTACGTTGTACGTTAGAGTCAATTGAAAAGGAAAGTTCTGCGGAATATTTAAAAGACCATGTGCACTACATAGTTTCTATCATGAGGTACGTGAAGAATATGTAGTTAAATGCTTTAAATTAAATACATTTATTAGAGCTGTTATTCATATCAAGACTGCTGTTTATGAACGTTTAGCCGATGATGGAAGACTTCGCGTTCAGTAAGAATATTTCTTCTCGATTTGGCAATAGATACAACAAACTAAAGTAATGATTAATAGGGACCTGCAGTTCCAATCGATTATATCTTATTTCAAAGGTAAGTCCATAGCTTTTGTACTTATACGTATTAACAACAGCTGTCATTAGATGTATTACGTATAGTGAACGAGATAGGAAAAGACAATACTGAGGAGACGCATTGTGTACGAGCAAGTGATATTCAATGGATGATACAAACAGCCTATAACCTTGGTTTATTTTGTTTCAACGTTGGAAGAAACTCGGAAGGTCGTGGTTTTTTTCAACTCATTGAAAGCGTAAATATTCTATACAAGTAACCTTTATATATATATATATATATATATGTTCACATTATTTTATTTTTTTAAAAAAAAAATAGATCTCTCATAGTTTCACAGGCGAATTCCTAAAAAGCTTTACCAGTGAGCAAATTAAAATATTCAAGTTACTGACTACTTGCTTTGGCGACCTTGATAATAATAGATGCAGTAATCAATACTATGGGGGTATGTTGAACGGGTTTGATACACCATTGCAAGAAACTACCGATCCTTCTTTCAATCATGTGATGCGTTCACTTAAGCTCAATTTATGCGTTCGTCTGGGTTTATTTGATAGAGCTACTGATATATTTACTGTAAGTTTTACTGATATTTTAATACGAGGTTTATAACAAGAATATAATAGAGTCATTGTCTTTTGCCTGATTGCCCCTTTCCTATCTTGGAACATATGGCAGGTAAGCGCTTTCTCTTTTTTTTCAGCATAAAGCGTAAACTTGTCTCTTGAACTATTTCTCTTTTATATTGTACATACATAGCTGATGTTGTATTAGACACTAACTGTCCACTTGAAAGTAAGTGAGATTGAATGCATTTGAAATTTTGTATTACTCATTATTTCTATTGTTAGATGCTTACAATATATTAAAGGTAATTGCTAAAAAAAAAAAGTGGGAGGAGGTAAAGGAGTAATTTTAAAATGTTATATATAGAATCTCCATAAAAAATTAATTGACAGGAATGCTCGAGAGTACGCCAAATGGACTCGTATCTTTGTGTCTACAACCATTAGTAGAAGACTCAGAAAAGACGTTTATGAATGTATAAGTACCGTTATTGAACAACAAATTTATAAGGATGTAATATAATTCTACTTTATTCTATTTATACCAAAAAAAATTTTATCGTACTTACACGCACATGTTTAGACCAATTATCCCCAGAATGAAATCTATTATTTAATCGTAGTTACTTGGAACGAAGGTGTTACAAGCAATTTCGAGTAAAGACTTTTATTGTTATTTCATTATATAACGTATTATATACACTAATACAGTTTTATTCCTAGTACGAGTGAAGGTTACGACTGGTGTAGATTGGCTTTTACATTTCTATCTGTTTACCAAGACACAGCAAAGAAAAACGAGCTTGAAAATAATGTAAGTTTTTTGCGGCTGGCAAGGGAATAACATATATGACTGAAAAAATATATATATTACCTTAGATGCGTATTGCATACAATATTATAAAGAAATAAAAATGCATGTGTTGAAACACCAAATATAAAAAAAAAAGGTGCCAAGCATCTATGACACAGTGACACCTTCCCAAATTGACATTAAAGCGACGATCGCTACAGAAAATTTTCCTTGTACAGAAATAACGTAGTTAGTTCGGTATAAATTAAGCCGAGTTCAACCATTATTCTCCTTTTTTTTCCTTTCTCTTTTTTAATAAACAAAAAAAAAATGACTTCCGAAGAACAAACTGAACTTATTAAGCAACTTCGAACAGAACTCGGTAACATTGAATACCAACTGTCTAATGAGGTAAGGCATATTATATTCAATATAAACCCCCCATACGAACTAAACCTTTTTTTTTTTTTTTAGTACCTAGAACAATTCTTAATTGCTCGTAGTTGGAATGTCGTAAGTCATTATTTATTTATTACCCCCTTTCTCTTTTTGTTTGCTTATAAAGAAAGTTATATTCTTAGGCTGGAGCTAAAGAACAACTTTTGAGTACAATTGAATGGCGTAAAGTCAACGATATCAATAATCATCCAGTTGCGACAGCCGAAAATAAGTTACCAGTCTTATACGCTGTTCGTGGTTACCAAAGTATCCCTGATAGTAATTTGGAATCAGCTCCTGGTATCTCCGAGTCAGTTATTCGAATTAATAAGTATATGGGCGGTGCTTGTCTTCATAAAGTAGATAGAGAAGGATGTCCTATTTATATTGAAAGATTGGTATGACAAGGAAAAAAAATGATGCTACCGGCTTTATGACATCATGTCTAACATTTTATAATAGGGTTATCATAAAGCAAAGGATATTGCTAAAAACGCGACAGTTGAAGAAATTCAAGGTTATCATATTGGATGTAATGAATTTTTACATCGTACTGTAATGAAGGATTGCTCTAAAGTAGCTGGACGTCATATTAATAGAGAAACAGTTATTTTTGATTGTACCAATATGGGTTGGGGTCGTAAGTAAACAAAGAAATAAGGTGCATATTCAAATATTAATTATCAATTATTATGTAGAATTACATATGCCTGCTTTACAGTTTATTCGTGCTATTGCCGATTGCGATCAAAAATATTATCCCGAAACATTAAACAAATTTTTCCTTGTTAATGCACCTGGTGCCTTTGTTTATGTCTGGAAAATCGTTAAAGCTTGGTTAGATCCAGGAGTAAGTTCCTTTTTTTTAAAAAGAAAAAATAATAATGATGATTAACATATGAAATAATTAGACTATTGCCAAAATTCAAATTATGGGGGCTGACTCTAAAGAATCTTTGTTAAAGCAAATTGCACCTGAAAACTTGCCAAGTTTTTTGGGTGGTGAGTGTACCTGTAGTCATATGGATGGTGGTTGCGTCCCATCTCAAGGTAAACTTAACAGTGAACAATTACAGTATATACGCGGCACTAAATTGTTATTTATTTATTTTTGATAGTGTTAAAAAATGCCAAACCACTCGAGATTAACCCACATAACGAAAACGTTCCTACAGCTTACAATACTGACATTATGACCTCAGCAAAGACTTCAGAAGTTACTCGTGGTCCCACATTCTACTAGACTGACTCTCCTCCTCCTCCTCTTTATAGACCTTTTTGTTATTTAAAATAAAGTAGAAAAAAAAAAAAACGATAGAAAAATATAAGGACATTTATGAATATTTCATCCGCGCAACAAAAAAAATTTATTAAAAACAGATTTGTGGTGGGTTGTTATTGTAAATTTGAGAAACAAGATGTTTAATCGAAAAGACCTGTAATAAAATGAATTGAGTATACATGTTTTACCAGCACTTTCCCAATTTTTTAAAAGAAAAACTTACCGAAACCCATATCGTCATCAGATTCTTCCTTCTCCTCAACCTTCTCCTCCTCAGCGGGGGCATCGGAAGAAGCGGCAGCAGCACCAGCAGAGACAGCGGGTCCGGAACCAGGGGCACCAACGTTTAAGAGGAGAGCCTTAAGGTCTTGACCAGCGAGGGCCTTGGCGTAGAGAGAGAACCAGATAGGCTCAACCTCGATACCGGCAGCAGCAACAAGGGTTTGGAGCTTATCAGCCTGCAAAAAAAAAACACACGCAATTTGTCAATATATGAAATTTCCATTTACACCAATTAAAAACTTACGGTGATCTCAACATTGTCATCCTCGAGGATGAGAGCGGCGTATACAACAGCAAGTTCAGCAGACATGCTAAGATTGAGAAGAAGAAAAAAAAGAAAATGTATTAGTCCCTACATTTTTTTTTGAAAATAAAAAAAAATCATGTATATATATAATTTGTCGATGCAATGGAGGAATCTATTCTGTCACATCATTTTTTCGATAGATGGATTGCATTGATTTCTATTATACATATACATGACTATGTCTACATACGCGCAACGGATGGATGTAATTTGAAGGAGGATTCTTGGATACACCAATTCGAACTTTTTACTTTGGGAATCGCTGAAAAGCGGAAACCCAAAAACAGGCTCAAAAGTAAAATAACAGTCACCGAAAATTTGGTTTTTGTCTTCTCCGCAAAGACGTTTTCTAAGTGTGGATCAAAAAAAAAAACGCGTAAAATTTAATTGGAAAGCTAATTATGCGTACGTAGCTTGGCAACAGCTAAAATGTACCTTTCTATTTTGTAAGTTAGTTGCTATGGTAAAATTGACAGTAGATTTCAAATTTATTTTTTCTGGTTAAAAAAGATATAAATCATATTTGTTTTATTACACAGCAAGAAAAAAAAAGGGGGAGCTAAATCAGTGTGAGCTTCTGACCGGAAATGACGGGTTTCAACATTTTTTAACCAATTAAAAAAAAAGGTATCGATTTTTCAGCCAATTAAAACAGTAAACGAAAAAAAAGATATTATTTTAAATGAGTGATGGTTCCGTTTTCCAAGAAATCAACTAGATCAACTTCTTCACGCCTCTTCTTCATACGAGCTTTAATTTGTTGACGTTCTCTTTCCAGCATAGTCAAGATAACAAACTGTTCGGACCTCTCTTGTTCGAGTTCAGAAGTTTTTAGTTTTTGCCAATTAGCATGTTTATTACATTTGCGACTTTGCTGACAAATAGTAAAAGATTTTGAGGCAGAGACAACTTGACCATCTGCATTTAATAAGATGTGATTGTTATCTTCGCCTTGTTCCACGTGATGAACTTTTTCCCATAACGAATCGGGCCAAGATAGTCTAGAGTCAAACCCACACACTTCTTCTTTTTCGTTTTGTATTAATAGAGAAAGCAATTCGGACTTGTGTTCACCAATAGCAATGATAAATTTAGCGTGCAGTTTTTCGTCCTTGACTCGACTTAACCTGGACCGATCGTCTAAATCAGCAAACGAACTTAGTTTGCCTCTGGACAACGGATTGTAAATGCTGTTGGGATCGTTAGTAGCATTACGTTTCTTCATTTCTGCAAGCTCAATACGCGCACGTGCTACTTGCATACCACACGTATCTGTACAATATTTGCTCAAATGACCAAGATTAGTTCCAATCCTTGCTGCCTTTTGGCACGCTGGATTTGCACAACGAGGTTTCCATGAAGTCTTTTTCCCTGTAACTATAACAACAAATTAGAACTACGCCTTTTTTTTTTTTTTTTTTTTAAATACATGTTACTTACTTTTGGCGCAGTTTTCACAAAAATAAAGATCAATGAATTCACCTTGTTTTTCACTAATTTGAATACATTCACCATGAAACCATTGATCACATTTATCACATGCAATCATAAATCGAGGCACATCATAAGGTCTTTTACATATACAGTAGAGCACATTAGTATCTATTGAAGCGTCAGGTGGTGGCCTTGTTGATGTATTTATTGCTGATGGAGTTGTAGTAGGAGTAGATGGCATAGCCGGTGGTTCAGTTAAAAAAGGTTTTGTTTCCATAATGTTATGTTTTACTAATGGTGGTCTTCCTCTTTTCACTTTTTTAATAGACTAATGAAGAAAAAAAAATGAGTTAGTTTTTTTTTTTTTTTTTTTTTTTCTGTTTGTAATTACTGTATTCATTTGTGCATTGTCTTCGGGGCTTGATCTTTTACAGTCTTGACTTGTATAATTCTTCTTTAATGTTTTGTCAGTTAGCTTTTCTTCGTCCGTTTCAGTTGTGTCACCGGCACCGTCAGAGACATCATCAGAAGAAGGGTATGGTGGGTATGTTTTTTGTTTGTAATGTTCTTCAGGTGTCTCGACCGGTTGCCATTTTAAAACAGGCGCAATACGTTTTCGTAATGGTAAACGGCTTGTGTTTGGCTCTAACGAACGTAATAAGACCTCATTATTTTCAACTTGTTGAGACATTTTTTGTTGTGCTTTTTTTTTTTTAAATAGAAAAGAAAAGACCTTTTTGTTTGTTTAATGTTATTATTTATTTTTTCTTCAAAAAAATAAAGAAGGGGGTTGAAAAAGGGATAAAAAAAAAGGGGAGAAGAAAAAAAAAAAAGAAGAGGGAGGGGGTTATGGATACGTGTGTGTAAAAAAAAAAAAAGAAAAAAAAAGAAAAAAAAAGGTTTTTTTTTTCTTATTTGTGACTTGCACGTTGTAGTGACCATACAGAGAGGTCTTTGCAGGTCTTTCAAGGCACAAGGATCCGTATACGAATGGCTCAAATGTTGACTCTCATGCGGCTAATTACCTCGGCATGAAGCGTAATTGTGTGCAATTTATCTTTGATCGTACCTTTTACTTGCAATTTATACCTAACCTCTCTTTATCCCCTCACACACACACACAACGGATTCACTCGGTATAACGAAATGCACATGAAAAAAGAAGATTTTAAATAACGGAAAGCACAATCATCTATTACATTCAGAAATAGACAACTCCCAACAATTTATATACATAAAAAAAAAAAGCGGTAATATTGTATTAGTCAACTAAATTATGTACAGATATCGTAATTGTATCACCATACATAGACGAGTTGAGGCATAAATGAAACCGTTGTCTCTTTTGTAAAACAACACGGTACCACAGGGGAAACAGTGTGATATTTGCGTGAAATCGTCCTACATGCCCAAGTAGTGCAAAAAAAAAAGTCTAGATGGGCGTTTTCCAAGAAGAAATAGGACGCAAAAGAGGAGAACAGTGTTCAGACATAATATATTACACTTATTTATTTAGGGGATCCCCTCAAGCATCATTAAAAGCGTTGGCATCGTATTTATGCCGCTCTTTAAATACTACAGAGCTAGGGTATTATACAGTGAAAAGGAACTTTTTTTTTTTAGTTTGAGTGGCAATTTAACATGTAATATGAATTTCGTTTTTCAACCGTTATTCATGCGGAAGGGTAGTTATGCCGAGATCTGATAAATCCACCTGTCGCGCAAGATGCAGACAAAACAGTTTCCCTTGTAAACCCTTTTTTTTTAGATGTACGCACTTGACGTCAACACCCCCCGTGTACATCCTCAGATCGACTTTTTTTTTATACTTTCTTCTCGGGCACCTCAATACCTTACGGCAAAGGTCGTATAAATGGTAAAAGAAAAATGTTCAATTGTACGAAGACCTTTTCAGTAATTAAAATACATTTCTGCGATTTAATGAGTTTGCACAATGGGGGTTTTTTTTGTAAGGGGGGTGTCGAGAATGAAAACCAAGTCTGCTTTTTGTCTTTTTTTTTCAAAAAACAATAGAAAATGTCGAGGGACATTCTAATATGCAAACTGTATTTCTTGGAGCTTCCAAGTATCCGGTAAGCGGCTTTTTTAAAAGCTCTTGACTTGATATCAAATTGGGTTGCGATTTATGCAGGACTTTTTTTTTTTTTTTTTACAGTTTACATCCTTTCTGACGACAATAGTAACGTATTTATTAAAGGGGGGAAGGTTTCAGTATTTTATGCATTAATGATTCAGACAAAAAAAAAAATCCAGTTATTTTATGCGTGTGGACTTTCCTTCTTCGATGAGTGAATCTGTCGAGGTACAAGACGTAAAGACTACCTGAATTGACTCTTCCATGTTCTTTTTAGGGTGGAAGATTAGTATTACAATTGTCCAAACAATAATGCACATAATGTTGACTACAATAGTTATAAGTAAATTTATAAATATACATTTTTTTTTGAACTTACTGTTACATATAAACATGTCGGATAGAAACTTGCTTCTGTTAATGGTCTTTCTCGCTGTCAACCCATCTGCACTCAGTACAATAAAACATACGGAAAAAATAAACAGCGCCAATGATAACAGCATATTTAAGTCTTGAAAGTACTTGATGCGATGGGTAATAAATTGTGAGTCATTTTGATGCTGACTATTACTTAATAGCTTTTTAAAACGAAAATGAGAAACAGCGCCCAAAAACGATATCAAAAGTAATTCTGTTTTATATTTAGTTAATGTGTACAAGTAAAAAAGTATAAAATGGGGGGGGGGGAGTAATTACCACATCCGTATACCAGCTGAGGCATGATTTCTTTATATGTATAGTTATAAATATCTCTAGTAAAATTGTATTGTAACACTGGAAATAAAATGATATTGACAATCGTCCTACATATTGACAAATCAATAAGTATGTCATTTTTTTATAATATACGTAAATGGTTACATTGCGATATAAAATTTGAATTCTTTACTACTCATAAATCTTGCTCTTGCGACTAGATTCGCCAAGTATTTCCAAAAGCATTGTAGTAATAAGAGTGTGCCACTATTTAAGAAAGAAAAAAAAAGTTACTTAAGAATAAATCCAAATATTTTGATTTTATCTT
The DNA here is from genome assembly GCA_025677825.1 of Helicostylum pulchrum. Classification (NCBI taxonomy): domain Eukaryota; kingdom Fungi; phylum Mucoromycota; class Mucoromycetes; order Mucorales; family Mucoraceae; genus Helicostylum; species Helicostylum pulchrum. The sequence goes on from JAIXMO010000009.1 coordinate 723,528, forward strand.
ACACTTGTAATGAGAAACCAACACATAGACTATAATCTATAAAAGAAATTTGAATTTAATATACATGACACCAAAAAAAAAAGGAGAACTGTATAAACCTGTTGGTGTAACTAAATTTCTATCTGCTTGTGACCATAAAAATTCTGGCTTTGTCATAATATGACCTAGAATCTGTACAAATCCTTCTTCATACTTTATTTTACAAGATGCGATATCTACATATATTTACGGGTACAAAAGTTAAATTACGTGCACACATTGTATTGTAGCAGTTAATTGTTACCGTAGTAAAGCTGACATGGTAACATGAATAAAATAAGAGCAGTAACAATACTTTTCAATTCTCCTCTTTTAAATCTAGAATAATAAAGACATGAGAACCCACCGGTTGTTTGAATTCGGTATAATAACCAAAATAGCACATAAGTTAAACCAACCGCTCGTTCTAAGTAAGGTTCCAGAATATTTAATGATAAAACAAATTGTTATATAGTAAATGTGCTTACGTAAAAAGCTAAAATCACTGAGATGGGTCATTCAAAAAGAAAGAAAATATATATCTGTATCAAAAAGGAAACACGTATTAAAATCAACATTTTATTTTATTTTGACTTGTAAAACCAGAAGGATATATATAAAGGAGTTTATTATTTAAGGAGAGACATGTAGTTGGAGAAAACAACTTTTTTTTTAGGTTACACACAAGCCATTGATCCAAGGTTGAATTTTTATGCCGTGTTCACACACGTTGTAAGCAGAATTAATTTTTTCCGCCTTGTCAACTTGATATCATGTGACTGAAGCAAGAAGACAACAACTAGAATATAAAAAAAATGCATTTCTTTTTCTTTTTCCTCTTTTTTCTCTTTCTCTTTTTTATTACACTTATTTTAAACTATGCCAGCTGAAAAGGGACAATCAACTTCTAATGTTCGTTCAGGGTAAAAAAAAAAAAGCATCCCCTCTTTTCCTTTAAAAAAATGACATTACTAACTTAAAACTTTAAAGACACGAAATAAACGAGCAAGTATTGGAGAACTATCTTTTACAAAATGTAGCTGGTTTTAAAGCTCCCTTGACTGTAAGCCAATTTCAATTTGGCCAGTCTAACCCCACCTACTTGTTAAAGGACGGAAAGTAAAGTACACACACGAGATATAGAGAGACTACATACACTGACATTTTTAAGGGAATACTTATTAGTAAGCAACAATATGTACTTCGTAAGAAACCTCCAGGAGCTTTGCTTTCTAGTACAGCACATGCCATTGAAAGAGAGTACCGTATTATTCATGCGTTAGGTACCAAGACGGACGTACCTGTGCCCAAGGTATATGTGCTTTGTGAGGATAAAGAGGTCATTGGTACTCCGTTTTATGTCATGGAGTTTTTAGCTGGTCGTATTTATGAAGATTGCAGAATGCTTGATTTACCTTTTGAAGAGCGTAAGCAACTGTAAGTGTGTGTTTGTGTGTATGTGTGTCCCCGTAAATAAGGTTTCTCATTATTACTTTTTAAAGTTGGCATGCAGCTATAGAAACATTAGCAAAGTTACACCGTGTCGATTTTAAGGAAATTGGGTTGGTTGATTACGGTCGAAACTCTGGCTTTTATGATCGTCAAATGAAATCATTAAGCAGAGTATCAAACGCACAAGCCAACGTAAAAGATGAAGAAACAGATCAACTTGTTGGTGCCATTCCTCGTTTAGATGAAATGTTTAACTGGTTTAAAAAGAACCAAGTATCTGATAAAGCCACTATTGTTCACGGTGACTTTAAAATTGACAACATGGTAAAAAAAAAAAAAAAAAAAAAAAAAAACCAAATTTCATGCAAAAAATAACTTTGAATGTGTGTAGATTTTTCATCCTACAGAGGCTAGAGTGATTGGTGTTCTTGATTGGGAACTTTCAACAATTGGACACCCTTTATCCGATGTAGCTAATTTATTACAACCATTTTACGTGCCAGCAAGTTCCGAAGCTGGTATGTTGGGGTTCAAGAACTCAAAGGAGGCATTACCAGTACCTGAAGCCAACGAATTAATGCAAGTGTACTGCAGCAAATTGGGCCAACCATACCCTATTGAGCGATGGTTATTTGCAGTTACATTTTCGTTCTTTCGATTGTCTGTTATTTTACAAGGTATTGCCGCACGTGTTGCACGTAAACAAGCCTCTTCTGCACAAGCCAAAAGCTATGCTTCCCGATTTAAACAGGTCGCTCAATTAGGATTAGATATTGTAGATGAAGGAAACCTTGATAATCCAAGTAAATTATAAAAAAAGTCACTTGATAATATATTTTTTATTTTAATGACCTTTGAGAGCCATAGCGCCTGAAATTAAACCCATTATTTCTTGTTCATCTTGTACTTGTTTGTCCACTTGATAAATCTAATATTTATATATGTCAGCATTATTATCTTTTTTTTTTTTTTTTTTTTCTCCTGTTGCAATTTACCTTTTTAATTGTATCCAGATCTCTCAAAGATGTAACATGATCAAACGAAACCAAGTCACCTTTGACACGCTCCTTTATATATGCTTCAGCCTAGAATTGTCTTTTTTTGTTAACCTAACTATTTTTTTGTTTTTGTCTACTCATATTTACTTGTTCGGTGTTCTCACTTCCGACGCGAATAACAATAACATTTGTTGTATCATTCTTTAACCCAAACGCTTGAAAAGTTTTACCAATCTATTATACGCTGTAAGTTTTTTTGTTACTTGTTGTAAATAAAAAACTCACGTTGTTGTTTATGCCAAAGGAAAAAGCGACTTCAGAATGAATATGGTTTGTTTTTAACTTAATTTTTTCGTCATGAACAGCTCTTGTCAATGCTAATAAAATATGGAATCTATTCATAACCTACTTTTTTTATATAAGTAACAAGAAAAAATGCAATGAGGTGTGTATTATTACCAAACTAGCATCGATCAAACTTAACCCCAAATCTAAATCTTGGTTCGAGAACCGTTGTCTCAACTCTGAAGCATTCTCAACATTTTGAAACAAGGCGAAATGAACTGGACCGCGTTCTGGATTCAACTCTAAAGTGTATGACTCCATATTATTTTTTAACCCAAAAAAAAAAAAAAAAGAACGCAAGAAAAGAAGAAGAAAAAAAACTGGTGTAAACATCTCGTGACCGTCAAATCGAAAGTAAAAAAAAAAGACAGGATAGAAGTTGTCATGTGCACAGTTTGCAAGATAAACAGATCATGATGGGAAAATATCCAAGTTCGCAATAAAGGTGAATGCGCTTTTTTTATTTCTCAATATAAATAGTTCTTTTTTTAATCTTGTTTTATACAAATTATACTTTCTCTCTTTTCTCTCTTTTCACTTTTTTTTTTTCTTTTTTTACTGGTACTTATGGAGCTGTCGAAATTGCTAGTAAATAATACGGAGGTTGTACCTTTAACAACAACAACAACAACGAAAAAGAGACATGCATGTACTTGGTTAAACTGCAGCAAAACATTTAGTATGTAGTCTCCGCAAACACGGACTCAAATATGCTAACAAAAAATTTATTGATAGGTCGTCCATCTGATATGACAAGGCACTACCGTATCCACACTAACGATAGGTACATACATAAAAAAAAACCCCTTTTTTTTTACGAAACAAAAAGTATATTTACGGGGGATTTTTTTCTCTTTTTCTAGACCTTATCAGTGTTCTTTAGAAAGATGCGGGAAAAAATTTATTCAAGTAATTAAGCTAAAATAAATACTAATACTAATAAGCATATAATTTAATACGTAAATGTAATTTAACAGAAATCTGCACTTAAAGTACACGAGCGTACGCATTCTGGAGAAAAACCACATATTTGTCAATTCACAAGTTGTAACAAGAGCTTTGGTGATAGCAGCTCATTAGCTAGACACAGGTATTTTATTTTATTTTAAAAAAATAAACAAATATACAAATAATCACATGCTTCTAGGCGTATTCATTCACAAAAGAGATCGTTTGTTTGTACTAGTATGAATTGTGCTAAAAGGTCTTTTTTATTTACTGCAGTAAAATAATAATATAAAGAAATATTATTAATATTTTATTTATTTGTTGCAGCTATACCAAAAAGGCACATTTAACCAGACACGTTCAAAGATCTCATTTAAAAAACGAACCTAATAAAAGAACAAAGAAAGAAACCAATACTACTACCGCTACCACTACTACGAATACAACAGATGAGGAAGAAGAAGAGGAAGAGGAAGTGGAAGAAGAAGTAGAGGATGGAAATAGGCAAGCAGATAACAAACCAACTGTAGTACACCCGAATTATTGGTTAACCCCACACTTGAACCCACTGTGTTACAACAATTATACTTCTTTACCTCCCACGCTTTACAGTTCTACTAAAACGTGTGATTCCAATTACTATCCAGACGTTGTCCATCTCTTTGAACAAGAACAATAATTCATTTAGTGTTACAACTGGTTTTTTTTATATCATTCATCATCCTATTTTTATTTTTATTTTTACTGCTCTAATCTCATGACTTTTATCATGAATTACTATCAACTGATTTTTTTTACTTTAAAAAAAACACACACATACTCGCTTTCCTTTATGATTCTTCTATATGCTCTTTTATATGCATTTTTTTTTCCAAGCAGTAAAAATAAATAAATAATGTATGCCAATCTTCTTTCGCTCCGCCACATTCACCAACTTTCTGGCTACAGTTCTAGGAATTCCAACCAGAAAAATGTTGTGCTTTCTGTGCAACCTTTGATATAAGCCAATGTAACAAAAATATTTTGCTTAGCCTCAACTTGGAGTATAGATGGATATTTTTTTTTGCTGTAAAAATTTCAAGTACCGATCATCTTAAATTTGTAGATTGTAACACGCTAAATAACTTGGGATTAATTGTAATAACTGATAACAATATATTTTTTAAACAGCTACTTTTTTTGTTTTGTTTTTGCCATTGCACATGATACGCCTAATCTATAAAAAAATATATAGCGCAGTAGCAGGTGATACTGAATAAAGTGATACTGAATGATGTGTTATTTCTCGTTTTTGAAGCAAAAAAAATAAAGGGGATTGAATGTCCGTTAACCACTAATCCAAGAACGTCAGGTATTAAACAAAAACGAATTACTTTTTTTTTCATAAATTAAAGAGTAACTTAGAACTGTAACGAATGATCTAATTAGTTCCTCTCAACTCAATTAGAAAGAAGAAGAAAAAATGCCGCAATTGTTGAGCGTGTACGCGACGATATTCTTTTTTGAAACAATGAAACAATGTTGTCCCCCCCGGATATACATCTTGACCCGCTGATGTAGTTTAAGAAGTTATTCTTGGAATATCGCGCATGGATGCCCGTCAAAACGTGTTATCCCTGTGCAAGACTGATCTACGCGCGTGAAATGATACACACACATACACACAACAAAAGGGGTCGGAGTGACGCCCCTTAGTATAATATAATATATGCAAACAGAATAATAAAAAAAAAACAAATGTACCACAAAGAAAAGTCCGCAGTAATAAAACGTTATGTAATGCAATCGGATACCTTCAACGATTGGTTTTTTAGTAAATTGCTATTTTGGTACAATCCCCTAAAAAAGTACAAGAAAAAAAAAATAGCTATTTTTACAAATGTACAACATTGGCGTACTATGATATGACGGAACACTTGATCCGTTTACTCTTATTTTTTATTTTATTTTTTTTAGGTAAAAAAAAAAATTATTCCATTCACCCCCGCAAGAAAAAAAGAAAGAAAACAGTAATGTATATTTTATTTTATTTTTTTCAAAAAAAAAAAAAAGTAAAAAAAAAAAAAATCATATATATTTTTGACATGTAATTGGGGGAAAATGGAGAGTGGGAGAGGTATTTTTGACATATAATGCATTAGTTGTGGAAGAAATAAAAATTAAAAAGAAAAGAGTAGAAAAAGAAAAGAAAATTATAGTAGAGAATTAGAACCAGCCTTGTAAAAAAAAAAAAGAGAAAAATGTAGAGTAATTTGGAAATGAAAATCATTGATTTTGAGCCTCTATAACCGGCGTCAAAATTAGAAGATGTAAAAAGAAAAGTTTTGCTTAGCTTAGCTTGGAGAAGGTTTCTTGGGACACATCCTATTGTTAGAAAATGTTAGTAAACAAATACACAAACAAATACACAAAAAAAAAAAAAGACTTACATAGAGTAATGACCCTTTTGTCCACAATGAATACAGCGACCGTCAGACATATTGTTGTTAAAAGCTTAATTGGTATATATAGAGTTAAAGAAAACTTGTTGATGTTTCTCTTTTTTGTGAAAAAAAAAAAAGAAATAGTAGTGAAATTTATAGGTGTAATAGTGAAATAGGAAAAAAAAAAAAAAACCTTTTTTTTTTTCGTTCCTTTTATAACAATTTTTTGGGTGACAATATAAAAAGGTTGAATGCCGATCTCTTCCGGCACGTGGCAAAAATACACTGTAGTACAAAAAAAGACCTTTCTTTTTTCGTTGTTGTTGTTATCTCATGTATAGAAAAGAGGCGGGAAAAATAAAATCACGTATTTTTCAGTATAAATCATTAAATTGCACACCTTTTTTTTTTTAATTAACTGAATGCCAATTCGGCTTTGAATATTTTATTGATTTCTTTCTTCTTTTTTTTTTTTTTTTTTTTTTTTCGCTGCGAAAACTCCGCTTTTTTTCAAAGTAAAAAAACGTGTCCAATGTAACAATAAACTTAATGAAATGACGAATTGTAACAACCCAAGTTTATTGTCTATTTTTTTAGTGCACGTGGCTGCATGGTTATTTTTCTTTTTAAACCCGGTGATTTTTTTTTCGTACGCCACTTAGCTATTTAACAACTGCTGACTGCCACAAAGAAACTTCTTCATGCTTTTGCACCCCCAATGAATGACGTAATAAACTTCATTAAGAAAGAGGAGCTAAACCATAGGTGTCAATTTGATTTAATTAAATATTGTCCACACCTGGAGTCAAGTTGTTTCTTTAAAGAAGAAAGCCTTTAAACCGCAAGGGCCCGATAAATCATTGCGTTTTCAGGGTACGTTGGAAACTGATGGAATCGGTGTGTCAGTGCTTAAACAAAATACCGGTACGAATCGAAGGCTCGCAGGCACTGGCAGACAACAATCTGTAACTAAGGATGAGTACAAGATCGAGTACATTCAAAATTTGACTCAAGAAACTCTTAATAGAACAACTGATAATTGCGTTTTGATTGATCCTGGTCGTCGTGACTTAATGTACTGTATGCACGAAACCAGTACTGTTAAAGAAAAGAAGACCTTTATTTTCACCAAAAACAACCGTATGAAACTTTCTAGACACTTCCGGTCTTTACGAAAGCGTACCTGTCACGGATTGTTAAGGTAAGCGAAATAAAAGAAAGTAACTTAAGCACTGATAACTAATGCAACAGTTGGTGAACTAACCGATATTTTGATTTCAGGTTGGAGACATTTATTTTTTGCGAAACGATATTTATTTTTTTACTAACGACATTTGATTTTTCAAAACGGACAAAATTTACAGGCCACACTGTATGGACACTGCTATACAGGATTTCGCATTCAAAAATGTTAAAATAAAAACTTTTTTAACATTGTAGGGACAAATACTCAGATAAATAACCAAACTGCTAATTAAAGATAATTTATGACGGATGTACTATGTATATACCTCCTCAAATAAGTTAAAAGTGTTGTTCTTTTCTTTTTTGTTATTTATTTTTTCTTTTCATATCATCTTTTAACTTATTGAATTATAACTATACTTTACATTATAATGTCATATTATTTCAGAGCTACATCCAAGAAGCCGAATACTAAATCTTCTACAGAGAAAAAAAAACGTATTTACCCAATAGAGGAATGCTTTTCAAAGTTAAAAGGTTTAGTTAAAAGAGAGCCTGGTCTTTCTACTTCAAAATTAATACAGCATATCGGTGACTCTAGTACTCAAAATCTTCGAGATAATTGTCAAGGCTGGGTTGGTCATAGCATTAGTTTTTTTTAACAGATGTTTAAATGAAGAAGAAATTTATTAAATAAAAATCACATTTCCTAACTCGGCATATATCAATTTTAAATCCCTGCAATATTAAAAAAGTTTTTATTTTAGCATTTTTGAATGCAAAATCCTATACTAACTTTAGACGTCCTAAATACGTTAACATCTAAGAGTAACAATTTTCCAAGCTTTTCTCTTCTCCCAAGTTGGCGGTATAGCTTGTCGCTGACACCGGGACGCAAGCCTCTAAACTTTGTCTGATCCTCGTTCTCGAGACCATCGCCAAAAATTATCAAAGGCATCTTCGTACGATCACCTTCCTCAAAAAATTCCCTATAATATCTTCATATAATGCTTTTTTTTAGGACAGTGCGCGACAAAACAACACACGACAGGTATAGCCGTCAGTGTACATTCCGTTTAATAACATCTTGCCTTTATTGGCAGGTAATCGTTGCAAATCTTCAAGTCTATATTTGACAAAAATTTATATAGATTTCGTTAGTCACATCTTAAAAAGAAAGTTTTCGTATGGCTTTTCTTTTATGCTTACTTTTTGATTCTCAAATTGACAAAGTTAAAACAGCTGTAAAAGTACCTTTGTATATAGCTAAATAAAGTCTCATCCTCTTCTTTCGTTAATGCTGCGCCTGGGAATATACCAGTTATGTTCTGGCTATCAATCTTGATAAAGCGCCATTGCAAACCAGGATTGGGGAATAAGTTGAACAGTCTAGGTGGTACGAACTTTGGTTTATCTTCACCTTTATTGTCTTCTTTCTCTTTGCCCTTCTTTCTGCTACTTGAATTACTTGTATCTTGCGATGGTCCAGGTTGTGACCTATGTGTCTGTGTAATAGAGTTCTCTGCAATCAAAGACTCATACTTGGATAGAATATGCCTTAATGCTGGTAAGATACCAAAGCGGTCTTTGTTTTGACTTGCTTTTGTGATAGAAAACGAAGGCAAGCGGTTCTTTAGTTCCGCGATCAAAGGGTTTATAAACGCCTGAATTGCATCTTTAATGTTTGACCCAATACATATTCGTACGCAAGGTACTTAATAGCAGACTTCTTAACAACCTATATTAAGTTTATGTTAATATCCTGTAAATTATCGTTTCAGCTTATCACTTACAGGAAATTCTCTACAAGTCATATAGATAAAATAGTTACAGATGATGTTCTGAAAGTTTTCAATGTAATAGTTGTTGTAGCATGTAGCAATCATTTCACATGCAGTTGAAAGTGCTTGGCTGTAATATGTCAACCCATCTTTTGGTACAATCAGGTTTATATGCTCAAGACTGTTAAGTTCAGTTCATAAGTCTTTCAAGTGGTGAATATTTGCATACTTTGATTGAAAGTCACTAACAGATTGTTGTTCGCAAACCACTCTACACAACGAGTACCAGAAGTTTTGCTTAAAAAGTTCGTTTGAAAGATTTTGGGGGATACTTTATAATGTAGTAATTGACGAAGACCTGAGCTTTGAACAACAAAACGCATAAGAAACTAGAAATACTTTTGATTTTATCCACTGCCTTCTCTAATTGATCATTATCGCCAGTTTCATTTAAAAAAGTCTTTAACGGAAGAGAGATCGTACTTATCCCCAATATCTCTTTGAATTAACTCCTTCAAGTTTAAATTATGATTAGGACATAGCTTGCTTCTTTCTGTAGAATGATCACTAGATCGACAAGACTTGTATATCGAGGAGGATGTACTTGAAGAAGCTGATGTTCTGCTTCTTTTAGCTACACTCTTTTCCTTTTTCTCTTCGGTTGTATCTTTACTTTTTAAACTTGTAATCAATTTGAGTATTCTGTTAAAATGTATACCGTTACATAAATATACAGTGCATTTTTACCTCTTTTCTTAGTAGGCTTGCTTGTGTTACTACTGGTTTTTTCTTGTAGCTCTGCAAATTTAGTCTCTCTTTTGGCGTTTATAAAAGATTCAGCGTCTGGGTAAATAGGTTTATGCATATTTTCAAAATGAAAGAAGCACCACTTGATGTTATCAATTGATATATTTACTGATTTGCGTCATTTGTACTCGCCAGTCTTTTTTTAATTTCGATTGGCTCATCTCTTTTTCTTTTAAGAGCAATTGACGGTAAATTTATTAACGAAAGGTACTTACATATTTACTCGCTAGAATACACATCTTTGGCGGTTATGCCTCGGTAAATTTTATTTGTAAGTGATATCATGTTAAATCCAAACACTCATAAATATATGCTTTTAGTTTTGACGTTTTGTAAATAATTATATCAAACAGCAAGTAAGTATGTATAATCTAACATCTTTTCACTATAACATTTTAACTCTTAAGAAAGTTTCATTAATTATTCCTTTCCTTATCATAGTATATGAAGCCTCCCTGTACTGGATTTTTTTTTTTTTTTTTTTTTTTTGCATAAAGTATAGGATGTGACTTGCATGGAAATATTTTGTTGTTATTTTCCTTTTTTTTTTTTGTTCTTCTTTTTTTGTTCTTTAAAAACACGATTCATAATGTATTCAAATACTTCCACCACCAGTGATACAACTTCAAGGTTTAGTCTACCGCCTTTATCGCAAAAAGAGTACTATCAAAAGTCTACGTTTTATTCATATCCAGATAGTCATGGCTTACAAGAATATTATTACCCAGTTTACGAATGGTCAGAAGGTAATTTTACAAGTAGCAAAAAAGAAAAAAGGTATTTAATACGAGTTAGATGAAATGCCTATAGTAGATCAAAAATCGAAAAAAAAGAAGGAAATGGATGAAAGGATATCAGAAATTAACCGAGAATTTCTAGAGAATAGACAAGTGTAAGGGTTTGTTTCTTTTATATGTGTGTTGGACGCTAGTTTTTATTAACGTATTTTTTTTAAAAAAAAAAATTAGTTTGTATGAAGAAAAGGTGAAACAATTACAAAAGGAATTAAATGAAATGGAACAAGAAAGTAACGAGCTTTTTGAACACTGCGTTCAAGACTTGGATAGAAAGAGAAGAGAGACAATATACGACGCCAAGCTGATGATGATTTATCAGATATCAAATGCAGACAAGATGTACAGTTTAGACTCTAAAAAAGTACAGGACGAATCAATAGCAGAGCAAAAAGAGTTACAAAACGCATTATTTTCAATCATTGAAGAAAAGAGAAAGAAACTAAAAGAAGATAAGGACAGTGAAGGTGATCTATTAAAAGTACAGCAGCATCAAACAAGAAACAGAAAGAGATTAATGAGAAAGAGAGCCGACTTGGATACCTTGACTCCTCTCACAAGCACAAAAAAGAAGTTGGAACGTCAAAGAGAAAGCCCAAGTCACTTAATAGGCGTATTATCACATCGCGTTGAACGTGATATTGAAGCTGATTTATATGCAATGAGAAAAAAAGACTGACTTAAAAAAATAATAATTTTTTCTTTTTTTCTCTTCTCTCTTTTTTTTTTTTTTTTTTTTTTTTTATTCGTAATGTCAAACTTTGAAGGACTGGGCATTTTATGTTTTTATACTCATGGTCTAATGCAAGGTCATTTAATAGACAACATAACCAACGAATCGCCTTATAGTTTAGCAGGGAGACTATTACCCGATCACGTAGATCCCAAGCGCAATGACTGTATGGAACCTGACGACTTTTACACAGTACTTGTACAATCACACACCACTACGGATGATACAGTGTCACTCATATTACGCCGACAAAAAGAAAACGATGCTTCTGGATTATCTTCACACGAACACGAACAAGAAATAAATGATGGGTATCAATTCTCATTTGTCACACATCATTTCTTATCTGGTCAAGAAGCAAGTACGTTACAACAAAAGTATTTCTCTGGTCACAATCACGCGGATGTAACCATTTGTATTGGAGACATAAAGTACTGTAAACCAGAGCTGGAGTGATATATATATATATATCGTCATTTTCTTTTTATAGCCAGTTACACTAAAACAATAAAAAAGATGCTGAACCGTTACAATCAAATTCTTTAAAGGGTTTGACAAGCGTATTAATTTGTTTTTAATACTGTACTACCCTTTGAAGAAAAAAAAAAAAAAAAAAAAAAAACTAGTTTCAAAGAGAGAGAATTCTGTAAATTTTGTTTTTCCCTTCTTTTCTAAATTTACTTTTTTAAAAATGGTACACGTACAAGTATTTACAGATTTTGATGGCACTCTTTCTTTAGATGGTAATATTATTATTTTATGCTACACAGCTGATTAAAACCTAATATATATGTGTATGTAGATACTGGAATCTTGCTAATTGATGACCGTCGTTCCATGGGTCCTGAGCGTAGAAGAGTATTAGAGCATGAAATTTTGGAGGGTACCAAGACCTACAGGTACACACACACACACAGTATTATATACACACTTTTCTAATATCCAAATAGAGACGCGGTACAAGAAATGTGGGATAATGTCGGTCTTACCTGGGAAGAGGCATGGGCTGACCACCTTGACAGTAAAGTGACCTGGTTACTGGTTTTTTTTTGACATTTTGAATTCTTAACGTTTTCATCTCTTTTTTTTAGATTGTACCATTGACCCCGGATTTCCTTCCTTCAATGACTATTGTCTTGCCAACAACTTTCCCGTCACTGTCGTCAGCAGTGGGTTAAACCCTGTTCTTGAAAAGATCATGAAGAACTTTTTAGGTGAAAAAGCTAAAGCTATTGAAATTATTGCAAACAAGGGACAAGTTGAAGGCAATTCATGGAAAATCACTTGGAGAGATGATAGTATTTACGGCAATGACAAATCCTTGAGTAACCACCTACCCATCTTTTTCGTAATTCTTTTTATTTATATATTTTTTTGTAGCTTTAGCAAAGGCTCGTGAAACCGCTGGTAAAGATACTATTTTTGTATTTTGCGGTGATGGTGTTTCCGATATCTCGGCAGCAAAACACGCTGATGTTTTATTTGCTAGAAAAGATCGTGATTTAGAATTCTATTGTAAACGCGAAAAAATTCCTTTTATTCCATTTGAAACCTTTGCCGAAGTCGAACGTGTCGTGAGAAACTTGGTTGACGGAAAAGCTAGAATCGAGAAATCTGACAGTGGTTTCTGTCATGTTGTGGACCTTTGAAAATAAAATAAAAATTATTGTCGCGCGTCACGTGATCATCGGCCCGAACTCTTTTTTTTTTTCCTCCCCCCACTCATCTAAAACTCAATTTTGCTACTGCAATCAAATTAAACCCTCCCTTTTTGTAAAGATGGTAAAGTCTACATTAGGCTGAAGCAAAGAAGAATATATATATAAAAGAAAGAGAGATCACACGGATGGATACCTTTGTTGTTAGATAGCATAAGCAGATGGATGGATGCATGGATATAAAAAGCTCCTAAAATTATATATACACGACATTATTTTTATTTAATTTTTTCATTCAGCAAAAATGTAGACCCGACTCAACATGTAAAGAACACCCTTTTTTAGCATCAAACGTGACATTGAACAAGCATTGCGTTGCATCTCTTTTTCTTTTTTCTTGTCATTCTTCTTTGTGTGTGTGTTTTTTTTTAATTATAATAACTAACACCTTTTTTGTTTAAAAAAATAATAGTCGCTCGTAGTTCCTGAGAGGAATCATTTCCAGCACATTATCCGTCTTCTCAACACTAACGTTGATGGTCGTGTAAAGATTCAAATTGCCTTGACCTCCGTCAAGGGTGTTGGTCGTCGTTTCGCCAACATTGCCTGTAAGAAGGCCGATATCGATCTTAACAAGAGAGCTGGTGAGCTTTCCTCTGAAGAGTTGGAACGTATTGTTACCATTCTCCAAAACCCCGCTCAATACAAGATCCCCAACTGGTTCCTTAACAGACAAAAGGATATTGTTGACGGCAAGTCTTCTCAAGTCATCTCCAACGTCCTCGATACCAAGTATCGTGACGATCTTGAACGTTTGAAGAAGATCCGTGCTCATCGTGGTCTCCGTCATTACTGGGGTATCCGTGTTCGTGGTCAACATACCAAGACCACTGGTCGTCGTGGACGTGTTGTTGGTGTCTCCAAGAAGAAGTAAATTAGGTAACGTCTTTATCTTGAATCTTTTTTTTTTTTTTTTTTATGTATTTGTATTAATATTCTTTTTTTAATGTCTGTAGTTCTTTTTTCTCTTTGCCATCAGAACAGATTAATAAAATATACTCGTTACCCAACGGTACTTGTTGTTTTGCCATTTCTAATTTATATTGTCTTTTTTTGTGTGTATATTTATAGACAAGTTGTCAAGTAGAATGTTACACGTACATCTTTTGTCCCTTTTTTTCTTTTTTCTGATTTGCATAATGTTTAATAAGCCCGTTACTATTACAATCACGTAATTTAAAAAAAGTGTTTTAAGATCTCATCTTATTGCCCATCATCAAGATATTTCTATCTCAGTTACAAGTGTTTTTATTACAAAAAATAGTTCCTTGGTGGCCCACTGATAAGATAGTAAAAAGAGAAAAAAAAAAGTAGCATTTTATTCGTATCTATCGTGTCTGTGACATGCACAAGAGTCATGCTCGTCGTCTTCTACTTCTTCTTCTTCATCTTGTTCAGGTTCATTAAACGTAAATTTGGTATTGGGTAAACGATTCTTTATTTGTTGAATTTGAACAATGTCCAGTTCAATATTGGAAATGACCAGTGTTTCAATAGTTTGCATTGCTTCAATGTTGCTGTAGAATTGTTCAAATTCTTGCAAGTTGGTAATATGAACAAATGACATTTCAAGTATTTTATTTTTGTTGTAAAAAAAAAAGAAGAGAAAGAAGGAAAAATATATTTATTTACAGTTCTTTATTTTGTTTATTTTTGAAATACGACATTGATACGAACATCACCAATTTGAAATCTAAACACACACAAAAAGAGTGTTAGTCTTGCTTACTTTTTCAACACATTACACACACACACACTCTTATAAAAAAATAATTACGAACCTGTTGAATTTTCTTCGGAAAGTTACAGCAGCTTCAATGCTAGGAAATACAACAATAACAGACTTGTTGCCTTGATTGATTTTAATATCTTGTGCTCCGCCAGGTATATCCTTTGTCATGTTCTTAATATCCTGTTCTTTAATATCGTCTTTAAATCCGTTGATGGCCAACGTATTTGATTTACCACCAGTAACAATTGGTATAGCTTGAGAAGGTAGTGCAATCTCTTTCTTTTCCTCAGGTCGACCTAATCGACTGGTAATATCCGGTGTTCGGCCAACTCGACTTTTGATATTATTTTCGGGTTTTTTCATGTGAGGAGGTGTATAAGGTATGTTTCTAGACGGAGAGGGTGATAGAGAAGAAGGGACCGGGTAGACTCCGCGAGCAGCAGCAGCTGCTGCTCCCTTAATTGAAATGCCACCAGCTGGCGATTGTCCCAATGCGCGCTTTGTGTCACGATCAGATTCTGCTGAATCAACATCTGCTTTACGTTTTTCTCCAACCTAAAAAAAATAAGCGTTTAGCTTTTTGATTATCTCCCCCTTCCTTTATACACGCAAAATAGCATACCTGACTGTCATCATGCCCATTGGTTTCTTTCATTTCTTTTCGCTTTCTCATCATTTCAGCAGTTTCTTTGCGCTTTTTATCGAGTTCAGCGGCACGACTCTTGTGCATTAAGAGTTGTTGTTGGTGTTGCAATAAAGCCATACGCTTGGCTTCCATCTCCATGTACTGGCGTTGTTGAGCCATCTGCTGCTGCTGCAGTAACTGTTGCTGATTGACTTGAGCTCCACCGTTGAACTTTGGGTTGACGTAAATACGGTTTGAGAATTGAGGATAGGGAAACATACTAATAAAAAAATACAGAAAAAAGGCAAAAGAATCCGAAAAAAAGCAAAAATAAATACAGATACAAAAAAAAGTAAATATAATATCAAAAAAAGGGTTTTAAAAGAAAAGCAATTAGTTTTGTCTGTTGTCTTTTTTTTTTTTTTTTTTTTTGAAGGGGGGATATAACGTTTCTTTTTTGTTCTCTCTGTTTTTTTTTGTTCTTTTTTTGTTCTTTTTTTTTTGCGGTGGTGTGGAGGGTAGTAATAAATCTATATTTGAATCATTACATTATTTTGATAAGTGTAATGATATATAGACGCACATTGTGTGTGTGTGTGTGTGCGTGTGTGTGTGTGTGCGTGTGTGTGTGTGTGTGTATGTGTGCGTGTGTGTGGAAGAAAGAAAAAAAAAGAAAGAAAAAAAATATATACTTGAACCTACTTCATTGCCATCATGTCAGGCGTATACTGTTGTTGTTGTTGCTGTTGTTGATTATAAAAATTATTATTATTGTTATAATAATTTTGTTGTTGCTGCTGCTGCTGCTGTTTAAGAACTGGTTTAGCCTCTAATGGTTTTGTTACAGGAATATTTTCAATAGATTTTTTTTCATTGGGATCTTCTACAATCTCGCCCTCATCTAATTCAGGTTTACTTTCTGCTAAATCATCAAATTCAAGAGCTAATTGTTTCTCCAGTTCTTCCGTTGTTAATGATTGTCCTTCATATCCTTCCAAATCTCCAAAGTCATCAAAATCAAGTTCATCGTCTTCTAACATGGTTATTTAGTATATAAGTTTTTTTTAAAAAAAAGAAAAAGGAGTAAAAAAGAAAAAAGAACATTAGTTCTGTCCTTTTATGATGACGTGATGTTCAGGAGGAGGATTGAGTGTGTGACACGTCATTTTTGAGTTAAAGTAAAAAAAGGCGTGTGCAATATAATGCGCGTTTTTGAGTTCCCTTTAAACAAAAAAGAAGAAAAAGTTAGATATGGACAATATAGATCAATCAATATCTGATTCAGAAAAAGTAAATTGCTTAAACCTATCTGCTTGCTATTATTTTTATATTAATAACTTGCCTTCTTTCTCTGTAGATCAGACTTAAGCGTTTGGCTAAACTTCAACAAGCTGCTTCAACACCTAGACCTGAACAAAGTAAACCAGCTTCTCCTTCTACTAATAAACCTATTCTTCAAACGTTAGATGAATTAGTTCCGGCTCAAAGACCTGCTCCTAAAAAAAAGGCGGTAGTACCAGAGGTATAAATAAATCCCTCTCCTTTTTTTTTGTTCTAGTTTGACTGATAAAATTATGTAGAAGCAAGTGGAAACAAAGAAACCTACACCAGTGCAATCACCTGTTATTCAAGTCAAACCTTCAAAAAGTTTTGAAGACTGGCAAGATGATGTACTTTCTCGTATTCTTCAAGTGACTTTAAATGTAAGTTTTTTTTTCTTTTTTTTTCCCCCTTTCATATTCCTTTAAACTAAACCCACTTTATTGTATATAGCCTGAAAATATGTACAAGCAAGGAAAATGTGTTTATTTATCTAGCCTCGTGGACGAATTGATAGAAGAGCAAGGTATTTTTATGCATCAATAATACTTTAATTTTTCTCTCTCTCTTACTGACAACTTTATTTTAGAACCTCACCCACATAAGCTCTCACAACAATACTTGGATCGTATTATTGTAGCTAGATTATCAATGGACCCTAACGAATCACACGAGGGCCTTCCCCAGGACATCGCAAGCGCTCTTTCCACCTTACACTTTAATTACCTTTTGCAGTGTTGGAGACAAGCTCATGATATCCGTAAAAACACCATGTTAAGAAGCAAGGTAAAAATATGTCACATCGTATTTAATTTATCTACCCTTTAACTAAAAAACAACAACATAGAACTTGGAAAAATCAGTATTGGCACAAAGATTAAGTGTATTGGATAATGTCAAGTCATTATTAGTATCTTATTCTGGTCTTGTGCTTCAAATCCCCGACATGTTTCCTCAAGTGGACATTGGATCTTTGGGACCTCAACAACTTGTTCCACGTCTTAAAGCGCAACCAGACACGTCTCAAGGATTACCGACCGAGTACTTGGATGAATTTGTAACTCGTTTTGATAACGATGGATTAGATGATGTACTTGGCCCAGCTATTGTTTCACTCGCTAGAGAGCTCTTGCAACAAAATATTTTAGGCGAGTGTAAACCAACCATTCAATCCATCGCCTATCTCTGTGAACGTAAGCCCGTTGCAGCCATGCTGACCAGCTTGGATGAATTCAACCCTCAACAAGTCACAGCTAAAAACATGGAAGAGGTCTCTGTTCTGGGTCCCTTATTTAGACTAAGTGTTTACCCTGACGCAGCACCCAAAGTAGCAGAATCCTACTTTCAAAACGCAGAAAACAGAAACGCAGCGGATATCGCCTCTTGCAAGAACGGCTTAAGAGGCAGCGTACAAAACGTCCAACGGTCCATGTTTGGCATTGGCAACTCGATTGTACGTGCCAATGCTGAATCCAGAAACAGGTTATTGGATTATTTTGCGCATATTGTTCGATTGAATGAAAAGAGAGCTCAGATGCAAGTGGATGTACAGGCAGTTTCGTCAGATGGCTTTATGCATAATATCGCCGGCGTCTTGTTGATGTTCTGTGATCCCTTTTTGGATATCAGGGCTTCCAAGATTGATAAAATCGATCCTACGTATTTCAGAACAAGTAAACGTATTGATATTTCTGAAGATACCAAAATTAATGCTACCAAGGAACAATCCGATGCTTATTACGGTCAAGTGCAAGAATTGAAACCCCATAATTTTATTACAGAGTCTTTCTTTATGACTCTTTCGTTTATGCATTATGGTCCTATTCGTGCTTTAGTAAACTACAATGGCTTTATGAGAGAGTATAATGAAGTAAAGAAGCAAAATGAAAAGGCTCAACAAGATGCTGCTGCCAACGCTAATGTAAGAATCATTTTGTTTTTTTTTCTTCGCTTATTTAACCTAACCTTTTAATAATACAAAATATATATTTTAGACGCCTCAAGGTATTATGAGCGATTTCGTTGCAAAGAGAATGAAGGAAAAATTTGATCTAATGACAGCCCATCGTTTGGCTTACGAGACCATGCTATTAGACCCTTCCTTCTTGACAGAAGCTTTGAGATTTTACGATTTGGTAATGGCTTGGATGGTACGTATTGTTGACCCCAAACATAAGCATCCTTGGGAAAAGGTGCAGTTACCTTTACCTGATGCTATACCTGAAGTATTTGCTATGCTTCCTGAATGGATTATTGAAGATATTGTTGAACTCTTTATCTTTATTGGAAAGTAAGTTTGAAATACAATGATAAATTATTATTTTTTGAATTGCCAACGATGAGTTTTTTTTTATAGGTATGGATATGATACTCATGTCATGAGTCAATGTCCGCATGATGAACTTGTTACTTTTATCATTACATTTTTAAGAAGTACCAAGTACGTTAAGAACCCTTATTTAAAGGCTAAATTGGTTGAGGTAAGTTTATAACGCGCATTATTATTATTATTTTGAGAGTATTGTACTTATCCTTTTTTTATGTAGATTCTTTTCTTCTTTACATATCCTATTGCAAAAGGAGTTCCTGGTGAATTAGAATCTATTCTTAACTCACATCCTTTAGCTTTACAACACCTAGTACCTTCTTTAATGAACTTTTATGTCGGTAAGTTTATTTTTCCTCATAAAAAAAAAACTCCCTCTCTCCTCTCTCTCTCTCTCTAACATAACTTTTTAACAGAGGTGGAGCAAACTGGAGCTAGTTCACAATTCTATGACAAGTTTAATATTCGTTACAATATCAGTCATATCATGAAGACTATTTGGAACCATCCTGCTCATCGTCAAAAATTAAGAGAAGAGAGCATGAATTCAGATATCTTTACACGATTCGTCAATATGTTGATGAGTGATGTTACATACCTTATGGACGAAAGTTTAAGTAAACTTACTGAAATCCATCAAATCCAATTAGAGATGAATGATCAAGCCGCTTGGGAAGCTCAAACATCTCAATACCGACAAGAAAGAGAAGGTAACCTTCCCTCTCTTGAACGTCAAGCACAATCTTATGTAGCGCTTGGAAAAGAAACCGTTCACATGTTAAAGTACATGACAGCAGAAGTCATTCAACCTTTCCTTGTCAGTGAAATTGTAGACCGATTAGCAGCCATGTTGGATTACAACTTGGTTCAACTTGTAGGTCCTAAATGTACTGAATTAAAAGTTGCTAACCCAGAGAAATATCATTTTGAACCACGTAAATTGTTGTCAGAAATCATTGATGTGTATCTCAACTTGAATTCAGAGAAATTCGTAGAGGCTGTTGCCCGTGATGGTCGATCTTATAAAAAGGAATACTTTTCTAAAGCTGCTTCCATCTTACAAAAACATGGATTAAAACAAGCAGATGATATTCATGCCTTGGAGAAGTTTATAAATCGTGTAGAAATTGCTATTCAAAGTGGTGCAGATGAAGAAGAGGAATTGGGTGAGGTACCTGATGAGTTCTTGGACCCCATCTTCTTTACTTTGATGGAAGATCCTGTCTTATTACCTACCTCTGGCGTTATTGTAGATAGAGGCACCATTCGTACTCATTTACTTGGCGATACTCGTGATCCATTCAATCGTACGCCGTTATCTATGGATATGGTCCAACCTGGTAAGGAATTCTCCCTTTTTTATACACATATATCCTTAATTAACAATATTCCCTCTATTTTTTTAAAAAATAGCTGTTGAATTAAAGGAACAAATCATTGCATGGAGAGCAGAGCAAAAGAACAAAAAGAGTAATGTTACTAGCATGGATACCGCCCCATAAAACTTCTTTGTATAAACACATACTTTTTTTTTTTTTTTATTATTCATTCATTCATTCAATACTATACACAATATATATTTTTTGTTGGTTTTTGTCCATGTTTGCAGTTTGTTGGGTTATAAATCTATTAAGTTGCTTTTTTTTTTAGTTGGTGGTGGCGTTCTTCTTCATGACAATAGGAGTTTTACGAGAAACGTAAGGTCCAAGCTATTTTAAATAATGTTAGTAACAAAAAAAAAAGCGATTGATATACTTTTTTTTTAAAAAAAAAAAAACGTACTGTAAAGTTTTCAAGATCAGGAACAACGAATGTTCTAACTTTGTTCCAATCAACTAAATAACCACCACTCTTGGTATGTCTACCCATGGCACCAGAACCAGTACCTATTTTTTTTTAATTAGATCAACAATTTACTTTTGATATTATTAATTATTATTTTTTTTTTACCTTTATAGAAATTGTGACCCTTCTTTGCTGTTAAAGGCATACGGCTTGCACCTCTGGGAATGGCTTTAATGACACCGAACATGTTGTATGAATTAGTCTAGTTTGAAAAAAGTAAATTTGCTTTGAAGGCCGGGGTTACAGGGTTATCCAACTACAAAAAAAAATGGAAGTCACAAAAGCTGGGTTTCAAACGAACCGTCAAACTCGTATTTTCACAATTTATGCAAGTTAAACGACGTAACCGAAAAAACTTACTTAGTAAGTAATTATCCTAAGTGTTCATTGTAGCATACAAACTAAGCTAATTGATCCCTCTATTTAAAGAATTTCAACAATGTTGGGATTTGTTTACTGCAACTAGACTTCGGTTAAATAGTCCACACTATAAAATTAATTCTATCGCCGGATTGCGGTAAGCCCATATTTTTAGAAGAAATAATATTTGTCGTACTAGAAACGTTCCAATTGTCTTTTTTATTGAAATGATATCTTGAGCCATATAAAGTACTAACCGACGTCCAAGTAAAAAGTATATATTTGTACTACTGCCTGTGTTTTAAATAACGAGTATATAAAAAAGGGTGTTTTTTTATTTTATCCCAATTACACATTTTAAATGCGTTTTTCTAAACTCGCTTTACTTGCATTCGGTTTATTCCAGACCACTATTGCTATTGAACAGAAATATTATGTAATTACCCTTGTCCCTCAGAATGCTTGTGATATTTCTGTTTGGTAAGGACTGGCACAGGTTGTGATTTTATGTGTAGGACTTTGCGTAGAAATGGTATACTATTTCTTACTTATGAGAAACCTCTCTGTGGCGAAGTTGTATCTTAAAACTAGTGGCCTTGATAAAAAGGCGGATCGAATTACTACACTGGGTAGCAATACTCGGTATGAGTGTGCTCCTGATTCCGATTCTGTTTACATTCTTTCAAATTACACCTGCGAAACACCAGTAGTACTACTGCTACTACTACTGCTACTACCAGCTCCACTTCTACTACTTCTGATACAACTACCACAACTGTCACCCCTACTGCCACTCCCACAACTACGACGACGACGTCGACAACTACTACTACTACTACTACGATTACAACCACTACAGATACTTCGACTTCTTTTTCATCCTCTTCATCCTCTTCTTCATCTTCTTCTTCATCTTCTTCATCTTCTTCATCTTCCTCCTCTTCATCCTCTTCATCCTCTTCATCCTCTATCACTTCTTCTACTTCTTCTACTTCTTCGTCATCTACTACTTCGTCATCATCTACTAATACTCCTACCTCTACACCTTCTTGTATTCCTGGCTCCTATGGAAAGAATAAAGGTGACGGTTACAAAAACTATCGCTGCAAAACTAGTGATAACTGTTGGGAATTTTGAATCGAAAGAAAATGTAACGGTTGCGTAAAGCCAACTTTGTCTACGATTAGATCTTCTTCTACTACAAGTGCTATCCCTACTGCTGCTCCTACTTGTACCTCAAGCCGTCTGGTAAATACAAGGGTAATGGTTTGAAAAACTATCGCTGCAAGACAAATGACGACTGGATAGAGTCCTGTATTAAAGGAAAGCGTAATGCTCCTCGTTAAAAAAAGCTTTATAATAAATTTTCGACCTTAACCTATAACTACTACTTATTACATCGAATTGCCGATTTACTTTTTTTATATATATTATATTCTATCTTTAGTTCTCCCTTTCCAAATAGCGTAGTATAACCATTAAATCTTTATTTTTATCAAATAACATCTATTAGTGCTAGCTTTATATTACGCCTAGTATCTGTTTAGCTGATAAAGTTGTGCCTCTACGCAATGTACATGAAGAATTATTAGTGGTCTGCGGGAATTCAGCTGAAGATCTCTGTAAAATACAAGTTTAGCCAATCACATCTGTAATGTTACATAATCCCTTCGCCAATGTTAATTTTTTTTTTTTGCTGAGGCCTAAAATATACGGTAAAGCTTGGCAATACAGAAGAAGAAATTATATCTATATTAATGGGCAATACTAACTAGATATTCAGTTATTGTTAGTACCGAGCGAAAGACTTTTGTTTGTTTGTTTGTTTATATGGTCGAGGGTTATTTCTTTGTCCAATATAAAAACATTACCTCAAATGGATTTTTTGCCATTAATTTTCAGGCCCAGACAGCCTCACTAATTGGTGGGGAGAGGGTAATGCAAAGTAATAAGTTTGAAAGGTAAATAAAATGTTTATTATTAATTATGTTTGTTATATGATAGTTGCGTGAGTAAGTGAGTGAGTGAAAGGGAAAAAATAGGGGAAAGAAACAAGTAAACAAAAACAAAAAGCTTTCTTTTTTTTAAAAAAAAAGATGAAATGAGAGAGAGAGAAAAAAATATTTACATCACACACAATGTCAAAATGTCGTTCTTTAATGTTCGTATACACCACTGTAGTTATTCATGTCAGGTGGATTAGCCCACTGTGTCTGTGGTGGTAACTGTTGTTTATCATCAATAGGTTGCTTATTATTATTTACAGGTTGTTTATGATCATTATTATTCGTTTGACCAGGCATTTTTCCAGTTCTTTCCAGCTCTTCAACTTCTTTTGCAGCTACAAAATAAAATATAAAAAAAGACATTAGTATAAATATATATATATAACGTATGTTAAAAAAATACTAACTCAAGAATCTTCCGCCTGGACCACGAGGTCTTCTCATAGCATGTTTATGTCTACTTTCATGAAGATAAGGCTTTCTTGCCTTTGAGAGTTTATTCAATTCTTCCAACTTTGCTCTTGCGGCTCTACGCTTTAAGATACGATGATACTGTTTAGCGTTTACATACAATGGCTCTTCTACTTGAGCTTGATCAGAAGGAGGTTGAGGTGGTTGTGGAGGGACTGGACCACCATGTTGTTCCATAGGCCTATAACCTAATTGTTGATGGGTAGGGGAGTGTACAATAGGCTGCTACAGATAAAATAAGTTATGATATTTATAAATCAAAAAAGATTAAATATAGCTTACCATGGGATATGCAGGCTGTGGTTGTTGAGCAGGCTGTGGAGGTTGCTGTTGCTGATACAAATGATGTTGTTGTTGTTGCTGTTGTTGTTGTTGTCTGGGGTCAACGGCACCTGTGGCTTGATAAGCAGTAGCAGGATTGGTGTATACTTCGTGAGGATGAAGTAAATGATGTGGCTGTGAGGTTGTATCTGTCATGGTTTGGACCAATAATATTTAGAATGTGGCGCGACGAAAAAAATACAATAAAAAAAAAGGGAGTCTAAAAGCAAAAAAGGGATTGGCTGTAGTAAAAACAAACACAAAGAGAAAGGATTGGCTCTGCTTTTATATATAAAAGAAAAAAAAGAATTTTGGTTGGGCCAGGGTTGAAATAACCCATTCTATATGACGTAGACTGTACTTTGCTGTTTCTTATCCGCGACCCTAGACATTGAGAACCCGATTTAACTAGTTGTGTGTTTTATCAGAAGGTCTTTTTTTTTTTTTTTTTTTTTTGACATGTATCCTTTGACTGATTAAATAGCATACTGCATTTTACGTAATTGTTCAGTACCACATAGAGAACGTACTCTATCGTGAAGTTTCGTCTGTCAATAATCCAAGTATGTAATAATCGTATCTGAAACCCTACCAGAGTATCTAGAACCAAAATTAAATATGAAACCAATGCAAACAATTTCATGCTTTTTTCTCCTAACGTATTTTTTACTGTTATAAAAAAGTGACCGATTTTTGGGTTCGCAACGAGATTGGATTACACAAAACTGCTATGAATTTATCGCTCCAATGAGATCGTCATATTCTGTAAACTCTAAAGTGCATTATCCGTTTATATTTGTTGAATATCAGCCTTTCACCGGTGCTACCTTAATTATGCAGACTTAATATTTGGTATCGTGACACTTTTATTTGTCTTTTAAGTGGTTTCATCGTGAGTAATTCAATTTGGAAGATTGCATTACTTTTCGAAATCCCCGCCTGTTGGGTGGCTTGTTTTTTTGTACGCTTTGAGTAAATAGATGAACCCAAAAAGATAGTTTTTGGAATGGTACGCATTTAAAGCAACTCTTCTTATTTGTTAATATAAATATAAAATGCCTGGAGAACATATGCAATCCTTGAAAGTGGTATTAATCCTCTGTTCTTGTTTCTTTGCCTTTGGTGTAAGTTTGATATAATAGTAGCAAAGAGACAAAAACAATTTACTAATAAGCAACACAATAGACCATTTGGTCTGACTGGTCTTTTGACTATTACTTCCTCTGGGCAAAGTTGTCTGAACATCCTAATGCTGTCTCTAGAGCCACTGTAAGATGCAAACTTTAAAAATAACTCATCATCCGCTCTTGTTAACACTTTAGTTTTAGCAATATTACATGAACCAATTCGATGCACCCGACATTATTAAATACATTCCTTTGGTCAACTTGTTGATTGCTGCTGTTGGTCTTTCTGCCGGTTTGGCCAACATGACAGATGGTAACATCTTATTTGACGGCGCTTCTTTAGGTATGTGATATTAAATTCGGTATATAGCTTTTTATATATTAACAATACACTAGTTTTATTGCTCTTTGCTCTTTCTACTTATGCTACTTCCGTTAAGCCTGGTATGTTTATTTAAATATTGGTGTCACAGATCGAAAAAAAAGCTAATCTCTTTTTTTTTCTTTTAGCTTTGAAGAATATCTCAGAGACTGATATTGTTGCTGATTTAATATTGAACTTGAAGAATATTGCTGCTGCTCATTGTATCATGACTTTAGCTATCACTGGTATTATTGGTTTGCAAGTTACTCACTTTTACCTCAATAAGAGAGCTGATAGTGCTGAACTTGCTGAAGCTGAAGCTGAAGCCGTCGCCAAGAAGCCCGAAAACAAAAAGACCAAATAGATTATATAAAATAAATTCATGTATTACTATTATATAACTCGTATTCAATTGTTTTTCTTCCATGCTGTAAAAAAAAAAATTGGTATTTAAATGTGTGTGTTATCATACGGGAAGACGAGTTTCTCAGGAGATTGCGAAGCTTAAGGATAAGAATCATTGCTTAAAGTGCGACGTGACTAATAGCTACTTACTATTTTTTTTAGTGTTATTTAAAAAGTAAAGGCAAATGGTATCAGTAACTATATGATTGTTGTAGAGGTGTTTATGCCATTTATAAAGTAGAAAGTTTTGAGAAGAAATGAGAGATATAATATCTTTATATCAGGTTATTTGTTGACCACGTTAAATCAAGTAGTCTTTAAACTCAAAATCAAATCCTCATGCAGAACCCAGTTTATTTCTAGCCGTTTTGATTGGCATATATTTATTTACTCCTTATTATTTTCCAAGATAACTCGGTTATCTTCTTTAAACTTTCTTTTTGTTTTCTTTGCGCTATTATATTTTTATCTTTTATAGCCTTCCGGTATTCACTAAAACGACAGGTAACCATTTAAAAAAGAACTTCCGAGGTCTTCGTCAAGGAGATCCTCTTAGCCCTCTTCTTTTCAACATCGCCTTCGACCCCTCCATCAATGTATTTTCAAAAGAAAATACATCTATACCCTCACCCACTCCCTCCACTACACCTCCCCCAGTCAAAGTCATTGCTTATGCTGACAATACTCTGATTTTCCTCGACACTCACTCTGATTTTCACTGCCTACAATCCCGTATATCCACCTACTGCCAAGCATCCAATGGCAAACTAAATACAGAAAAAACTGAAGTATTTTCTCTATCTGATACACCCACTACCAACTGGAGAAACTTCCTTCAGTCTTTTAATATATCCAAATGGTACAATCGCAACTCCTCCTCTCCCCTTCGCTACTTAGGTTATCTTATTTTCTTCTCCCTTCTCCAACGAAACGACCCGGAACAGACGCATAACGTGTTACCAGGTTTAAACTCGTACATTTTTACTTTGTTTCATTTCTTTCGAAATGGCGATGGTGTATATTTTTTTTGAAAGATCTCTCATGAACTTGTGGTGGAAAGGGACGTTGTGGAAGATATTGGTCCAGTGGTGTGTCCAGATAGATTGTATGATACGCATGACGATTTGTATGAATGAGAGAGATCGGAGTTGTACGTCAGAGAGCCTGCGTTGAGGGAAGTGGCAAGATAAGATTTGGAGAGAGTGACAAAATTCAGAGAGGAAGGAGTTGAGGTTGAAAATTGAGAGAGAGGTGTCAAGAGCGGCATGAAATGTGACCAGACTGGTAAGATCTCTCGAGATGAACTTTGTTTCAAATAGGCGATCCCTTCATATTATCGCCGCTTGGGACTTTGATCAAATTCAAAAGGATTGGATGACGATGATCCCAACGTATTTTTAGGATACGGGATGAAAACTGTCGGTCATATGATTTCTATTCTTTTTGAGAAATCTAGCGAGCAATTTGTGCCACTTATGAAGCGTGATGCCCGAATGCAAACTAGAAACAAAAACCTCGAAAACTAGACGAAGAGAATTTATCCCTTTTTTAAAAATCCTACCTGAATAACAATCAATGATAGTACATATTATTGGTATCAATCCAGGTAAATATATTTTCCCTCTATAATATTAAACTACGTATTTATTTTCATTATTTAATGTAGACATCAGAGATATTATCAGTGGTGTAGATTGCCCTGATAACCTATTGACCGACTGGAAAACAACCGGGAATCATTCTTTTAGCTTCATTAATGCGTCTTGTATGTATACATGTATCATCTAAACCCATTGAAATCGAGTACTAATCTTTTTATTTGCAATAGAGTACGTTCTGGCATGGACTGAATCAAGCAGAAGGAGTTGAGGAGCAGGGGTGTCAAAGGTATACAACAATCGTATGACATATTAGCAAGTAGAAAAGTGTGAACCAATGAAGGTATCATGAATTTTCTAAATTCTTTAGCTGCGGAACACGTCAGGCATTACTACTTTGTTAATTTTTAAAGTACATAGTGTCTGATAATCTTTATAGCATTTTTAAGTTTATGAAAGCGTACAAGCAACGGGAAAATAAAGGGTATAACTACTCCAATCGAAATATGACAGAAGACTTTGTTGCGCGTCTTGTTCCTGGTACCACAGATAAGGAGGAATAGCCTTTTAAGCTCTCATACTTCCACCAAAAAAAAAAGAAGAAGAAAGGCTCGCATAAGATATAGGATATGCGGTAAACGGGGTTAAGACAATATATAAAAATAATAAAGAGAGCCAGATAAATACTGTGAGACTGGATAAAATGTTTTATTATCTTTAAAAGTATTTAAAAGCAGGCATTCTGACTTCATCAAACGTTTCTGAGGTATGCTCACAAGATAATTACCAACGCGATCCATAAAGTAGGTTTGAATGAGCCTGTGTCCAACTTTTTTTCTTAACAAATTCACAGCTAAAAATGTCCAAGGGCTGTAGTGATGGCTGTATTTTTTTTTTTTTTTTTTGGCCGTATCTATTAATTGTTCCAACCTATAAAAAAATGTAGCAAGTTTCATGTTAACAATAAAAAAAAGAATTTGATAATTAAATTAAATATACTTACATTGGTATTATGATATAAACGGTAATCTGCTAAAATTGCATCCGTCAAACGAGTAGATGCATTGTAAGAAGTAAAGCGACGAATTACATTCATATGGCATGAACCTTCTACAAAGTTCGTGCCACGGCTACATTTGTAGGTCATCGAACCGTTTTTTTCGAATCCCTTTTCAGAAGTCTTTAGCCATACCGTGCATCTTAACCTTGATTAAATCTAGTACGTGAAACACATCCCGCAAAATTCTCGACGGAATAGTTGGTACTGGTAAGTTTATAACATCATTCGCATTTACATTAATTGGATCAACATCTTCTACTACTCTCGGGATAGCTGAATCCTCTAATAATCCTTTTTTAGACGCTATCAAATTTTCTTCAAAGAAGTCACCCAAAGTAATCTCCAGAATCAAAGTTTTTACTATTTCAATTGAGATCGTAGTTTTTTTTACGGGCATTTTCTCTTTGACTTGATGCGTACTAGAGGGGGTACCTTTTTCTCGGATGTACCCATAACCAGCTACAGCAGAGTTTTTTTTTCCCTCTCTCTTGTTGACCAGCACAGCCAGTAATTCCAAAGTATCTGAATTTTCCCAAATCGCCTGAGGCATCCCGTTTTAATTTTGTTTAACAAAACCTCTTCAAGTTTTCTTGGAAATGTTTCGCGATTAAATTTATTCGATAAAAGAGCCGATAATGCAGAACTCTCTGAAGCTGAAGCCGTCGCCAAGAAGCCCGATAACAAAAAGACCATATAGATTATATAAAATAAATTAATGTATTACTATTATTCAACTCGTAGTTATTCTTTCAAGCCGTAAAACAAAACAAAACAAAAAACAAAAAAAAGGAAAAGACCAAATGGGAAAGGCGGTTTTTTTTTTTTATTTACTGCAGAATTAATTTAATATTTGTTATGGCTTGATTAACAACCGTATGGTAGCGTTGGTTCTGAAGACGATATTTACCACTGCAAAGTAAATCCGAAGCAATTTCAAATAGTACCAATCCAGAGGAACGACCTATTTTAAAACATTTCTTACTGAAAAAAAAAAGAAGCATTTTCATATATTAACAATCAATGTACTAGACAAAAAAAAAACTATTTTTGGATTCATGATTTTCAGTTTTTATGATACACGACGCCGATCCTTTGAAATTCAAAGGAAAATAAGATACAAATAAGTATGCAAGGTTTACAAGAAAATGTATATCTTTGTAGTAGTAAATAGCTTCAAGTAACAAAATATGTACATAGTGGATAGTAATTATGTTGGAAGGGTAACTAATATAAGTATAAAATTGGAAGGTTCCTTTGTTAATTATTATCAATTATACAAAAATAGTTATCTTGCTCTTTTCATAGGTAATTATATTTACTCAACTATAATACATGTATTTTTTTTTAATAAAAAAATATACAAGCTACCAACTTGTATTAGTTACGAAGATCTCGTTTGATTAATAGTAAACGACACGAAACTAATAAATACTAAGTAGGTAATTGTAAAAAAAAGAAATAGTTTTATTTTCAATTTTAAATAATAACAATAATACAGCATTTTCCAGGGACAAACATGAAAAAAAGAATTTAAATATATATATATATAGATAACCACACGAAGGGCGACTATAAACAATCATATTAATATCTCGGATACTAATATTTGTTTACATATATAAAAAAACAACAACATACCACATAACTCAAAAGCAACATAACTTCTTTAAAGAAAATGAAACTTTTCGTAATGATGGTTGTAAAGTGACTCTTCGCAAAAGTTTGCCCTTGGAAGCCTGAGATATTAAGTATTCGGCAGCCCAACTATTTTCACATAAGCCCAATGGAATCCCGAAATACGCTTCACATGCTCGCTCGAGGTCTTCCAGTTCTCGTATTTGGTTACAATTCTTTTTTTCATCATAGTAATTTCCCTCTTCTTCGATAAAGTACCTATGCTGACTATCGTCATTTTGGCTACTGCTATGCGCTGTTTGGTATTGTTGTTGCGACAACCATTTTAAACCATCTTCAAACCATACAATTTCTTCTTGTCTGTTTATTTTACAATGTTGTTTCAAAATAAGTGACCGGATCACATCCATTGTGATGGGAATATAGTAGACTGCGCCAGTGGATTCAACATAGTAAGTAGGTCTCTTGATACGACCCTTTTCAGTATATTCCAGTGTGTAATTGAAATGGGCATTATTGCATCTTGGTTCTGTACCACTCTTCTTGACAATCATTTCTTTACATTTATCAAACTGTTTAGTCAAAGATTCTTTTGATAATTTTCTTGTTCTTCTTGGTGGAGGCTCTTCATAATCGACCAAATAATCTGGGTCAAAGTCTTGGGTCTTTGTCTTTTTTGAAGCGAATCGGTTGTATAACTTGTTTAATTTACTGTGCATTTTTAGTTTTTTTTTTATATTTGTAATAAATAGGTAAACGAGAAGGAAAGTAAATAAATATAAAATCAGCCCAATTATACACAAAAAAAAAACGAGACTATTCAATTATGCGAGTGACGGGCCTTTAAAACTAATGACGGGGCGTAGAATACTATATATAAAAAAGAGTTGCAGCCACAATCTTAACCCTCTTAGTTAATGTTTATTCAGGAGAGTGATCTTGATGCGCGAAAATAATAATAATAATTATTATATTGCTGCATGATATGTTAATAGTAAAAAGTTAATGAAATGTTTAATTATTAAAAACTGAGATCTAAAAAAAAACGCCCATTTCATAAGATGTCTTTCATGTAAACGAGCTTACTTAGTTATTATTTATTGTGTTTTCTAGCTGGCAAGGGTACCTTATTATTATTGTGGGATTTACAGATTTTTCTTGAAACAGTTATTACGTACTAACCGTAAACATACAATTTTTTTTTTTTAAGAATATATAAAAATGAAGTAAGTATCCTGAAACTTTGGGATATCTATTAAATGTATCCATACGCTATTTTTTCATTAGTATACCTGCTATTAACTAACTTTACGAACGAACAAGAACACTGTATTCCGATGATGGTCTTACAAGGCCATAAACTCATTGTCTTAAACAACGCGATAGTTCCGAGCGAACCCCAAAGTGACGTAGACTGCTATTATGATGAAGTGTGTAAACCATAATATGGAGCTGCTGATAAATCGTCTTAGCGCAAATATGACAGCCGTGCCTGTATTGCTATTACTGTGTCCATCACTAATGTTACTACTGCTAGTTATAACAATACCTAGTAGTACAGTCGTTAATAGTTAAAAGGGAAAACCCTCCTCGGCGAGTTAATACTTCGTGCCCCAGTGTTTACGAATCCACATGTCAGAAAATGGAATAATTGTGCCTTAAATGTAAATAAAGATTTATCTTTCAGCCGAGCCACAACTTCTTAATTAAGGTGGGTTATTAAATACAGTGGTTCCACTCTCTAACATTTTTCAATTAGAACACACTGTAAAATTAATGTGTGGAGATAATTTCCTTAAAATAATAGACTTTGTTTAAGCAATTTTCGAAATAATTTTTAGAATGTTGAGTATGCTTCAGTTATTCTTTGTACGAGCGTTTCAGATTCCTCAAGTTGATTACGCTTTACTCGTATACACAAATCAATACACATACAAGCTACGACCGATTTTTTTTTTTTAGATTAAGATATTTGCATACACACAGATAAAATGAGTATAGATCGGATCTTTCTCATGCTGTATTTCAGGTACTTTTTTTTTCTACGGTAAATATAGCTTTTATTATTATTATTTTCATGTGAGGGATAACAAAATCTCTTTATCTATACAATTGAATTTACACACACTATTTTTTTTTTTTTGTTGATTTTTTTTTATGTTTTTAATATTTAGAAGAATGTTGTTTTCTAAGCAATTTCTTTTCCTTTTCTCTTTGATCAAGCAATTGCTTTCTTCTATGTAAACCATCTCTTGCGGCAGTAGAAATGACCTTTGCGATTAATTCTACACCTCTGACTGAATCATCGTTAGCAGGGATGGGATATGCAACAAGACGAGGATCGTAATCTGTATCAGTGATAGCAATGATGGGAATGTTGTTGAGTTGAGCTTCGGAAATAGCGATTTTATGTTCGAGAGGGTTCAATAAGACAATAAGATCGGGCTTGTATGTCTTTGGTGGACGTCCAGGATCCTCTGGGTCGGGTGCTGCATGACGGCCAAGGACTTGATGTCTGTTTGTCAAAGTACCAGGAATCCATTTTGATGAAACATGGAAACCGTCACAGTAGCGAGCAGCTTCAATAGTCAAATCTTGGAATCCAGGACGTGTACCAACGAATAAAATGGATCCACCACGAAGAGCTACTTCACGAGCAACATTACAAGCTCTTCTCAAATAGACCAGGGTGTGTTCCAAGTTGATAATACTAATACCTTCACGTGTACCGAAAATAAAAGGAAGTGTAGCGGGTTCCCATAAACTGGTTGAGTGTCCAAGGTGAAGTCCTGCTGCCATAAGTCTAGCAATAGATAAATTATATGGTGTGACAGGTTCGACGGCTGAAGCAACTGATTGACGGATAGGCTTTTTTAAAGGTGTAGTGGTGGGAGGAACTATTATATATTATGTTAACTTCATTCTATTCTCGTAAAAAAAAAGAAAAAAGAAAAAATTACCAAGAGATTCAGGTGCAACTTGTTCAGTTGTGTTAGATTCAGTAGTGGGAACTGATTGTCTTAAAGCGTTGACAGTTGACAAAGGTCTAATACAGTCTACACAAACTAAAGTTAGTATTCTATCTATCTTTTTCTTTTTTTTCTCTCTAAAATAAATCGACTATTTACTTTGACGAACAGCCATGCCTCTAGAGGCAGCAGCCTTGAATAAAGCACGAGATGCCATTGTAAATGTAACTGGAAAACTAGCAAGAAAAAAATAACTGCCTAGGGGTCCCCACCTTTCAATTTTACCGCAAAAAAAAAAAAAAACTGAAAAAAGTAAAAAAAAAATGTTTTTTCAAATACCGATCCTTATAATTGTGACGTCGGCTTTGAACGTGAACGCCCTTATTTAGGGTGCGGATGTGAAGCTTAAGCTTACTACAATAATCATTCTACCACTCTGCAAATTACTTATTATATCGAACGTAGAACTAAAGTTT